>JBAKBP010031975.1:0-23752 GCA_037953745.1 Lithodes maja
CTTTTTTACAGTGTACGGTGATGATTTTGTCCTTTTATTCCAACTACCAGTGGACGATTTTTTTAACTTCGCATAAAGGGTTAGTTAAATCTACTTTACCTCTGGTTCCTGAACTGCTTACTAAACTGAGCAATGCCACCAGACTACCATACAATCTTATGTCTCTCTCTTCTCACCACCATCTCTTAATAATATCCTCTTCTTATGCACCAAAACACTCCCTCATGTCTCTCTTCCTACCACCATCTCTTCATCACATCCCCTACAATACACCAAAAGACTACCTCATGTCTCTCTCCCACCACCATCTCTCCATCACATCCCCTTACACTACCCCAAAAGATTACCTCATGTCTCTTCCCCACCACCATCTCTCCATCATATCCCCCACATTGGTGTCTTCTCAACGATGCGGTGAAGGATTTTCGGAGAAGAAATCTACTCCGCACAGGACAACCAGGAAGGAGGACCGAAGACAGCGAGGACGGCAACTTGCGAAGGAATTAAATGCTAATCCGTCAAGAACCACAAATTTGGATAAAGCTCCACCAACATGACCCAAATTCAAAACCGGCAGTGATAAAGACTCTTAGCATACGCAATACATTTTCAGATTTAGAGGAACTAGTGTTTACAGAAAATGATGATGTGATTGGCATAAGAGAATCTTGGTTCAATACAAAAGGTAGAGACTTTTTAGCAGAGTATTCACTTCCCGGTTATGTAATATTTGAGAAAAGTCGAATAAATAGAAATAGAGGTGGCGTTTTACTTTATATCAAAGAAAGTCTTAACCCGACCCTCTTGTCAAAACCTCATATTGTGAGCGTCGACACATCTTTTGTGCTAATAAAGAATAATAAAGGTACAACAATAATACTTGCATTAATATACAGACCTCCAGCTCAATCAGTGCAAACTGACCGAGAAATTTACGAAAAAAATCACAGATGTAAGTAACTCACAAGATACCGTAATTTTGGGGGACTTTAATTTACCTGTGACCAAGTGGGGCGATACTCTTACTTCACACTCCGGACATTACTTTTATGCGAACTTGCAAGAGAGTTCATTCTATCAATTTGTTCGATCGACGACCCGTGGTAATAATGTGCTTGACCTTGTACTTGCAACAAAAGAAGAATTAATAGAGAATTTGAAAGTTGGTGATGAATTCAGTAACAGCGACCATCGTACAATAACTTTCACTTTAAAGTTTACTAGTAGCGAACCAAATAGCAGCATCGAAAAAGTCCCTAATTTCAAGAAAGCAAACTTTCATAAACTTAGAGCTATGTTTTAAAGAAACTGACTGGAGCTTTTTAATTAACAATAACGACATAAATACATCTTGGGAATTATTCGAAACACTTACCTAAAAGCAGTGCAAGACTGCATACCATCGAAAATACGGCGTCCAGGCCATAATAAGAAGCCCAAATGGTGGAAAACAGATATTTCAAACGGTTTGCTTGCTAAAAAGTTTGCTAATGATAGATTAAAATCCTTACAAAATGACTACGAACGGGTGAAATTTGTAGAGCTACAACGAAAAGCCAAAAAGACAATTAAGCAAAGTAAAAAGACCCTGGAGTTACATGTTGCGAATCAAAGTAAAACAAACCCAAAAGAATTCTATAGTTATATCAGAAAGAAAAAAGTAGTTACTTCAACTGTTGGACCATTAGTCGATGAAAATGGAGAATACACCAAAGACGAAGTACAAATGAGTAATGCCCTCAATACCTTCTTTGCATCAGTTTTTACAACAGAAGACCTCAGTGATATCCCTACACCATCGCCGATTCAGATTGATAATTCAGATGTTTTAAGCAATATCACCGTTACAGAGCGAGAAATATTGAATTGTTTAGATAAACTCAAGGTAAATAAAACGCCTGGACCTGATACAATCTCACCTAGAGTTCTAAAGGAAGTTAAGGATGAGCTCTCCAAACCACTGACATTGCAATTCAATAAATCCTTGCAGTCTGGAACTATGCCTGATCAGTGGAAGCTAGCCAAGGTAACGCAGATATTAAAAAAAAACAGCAAATCCCTACCCAGTAACTATCGTCCAATTAGCTTAACCTTAGTTGTATGTAAAATGCTAGAAACACTCATAAGAGACACTCTTAAATCACTTAGAGGAAAATAACATACTTAAAGATACTCAACACGGCTTTCGTAAAAAAACGTTCCTGTTTAACAAACCTCTTCGACTTCTTCCACGATATCCTCAACCTCTATGATGAGAGTAAAGCTGTAGATATTATATACCTTGATTTTCAAAAGGCCTTTGACAAAGTTCTCCACAAACGTTTACTGCTAAAACTAAAAGCGCATGGAATACAAGATGGTGTGTTGAAATGGATAGAAAATTGGCTCAGCGACAGAAAGCAAAGAGTAGTCATAAACGGTAGGGCATCTAAATAGACCAATGTAAGTAGCGGGGTACCCCAGGGATCGGTCCTAGGACCAATTATCTTTCTAATCTACATCAACGACATAGATGAGGGTCTCACATGTACAATCTCAAAATTTGCTGACGATACAATAATTGCAAATAGCGTACTCTCAAAAGAACAAGTTGACGATATGCAGCACAATCTAGATAAGTTGTCATGTTGGGCCAAAATTTGGCAAATGAGTTTCAATGCGGATAAATGTAAAGTACTACATAGTACTACATACTACAACACTACAGGATGGTAGTGTTGAGGTATGAGAGAGGTACAAGGAGAAAAGGAGAGAGGCAAAACGGAAAATTAGAGAAGCGAAAAAAGATGCAAACGAAAGGTGGGGCCAAAGGCTGAGTGAGAATTTTGAAGAACGAAAGAAGATGTTCTGGAAGGAGGTAAATAAAGTAAGGAAAGGAAGAGGGAAGAGTCAGTGAAAGATGAAAATGGAGAATTACTAGTGGAACCAGTTGAAGTGAGGAAAAGATATGCCGAGTATTTTGAATCTTTGTTAAATACAAGAGATGGAAGAGAAGCAGTGATTGAAGCAGAGGTGGATGGAGATAGGTTACCCAGGCCACCCAGGTGGCAGGGAATGAATGAAAGGATTGAGGAAAATGAGGTGAAAGAAGCAGTGAAACAAATGAGAGCGGGAAAAGCAGAAGGTTTGGATGGTATTGCTGTGGAGTGTATAAAGAAGGGTGGAGATGTGATAATAGATTGGTTGGTGAGACTTTTCAATGTGTGCTTTGCTGTGTCAATGGTACCAATAGACTGGAAGAGTGCATGTACTGTGCCGTTGTACAAGGGGAAGGGAGATCGGCAGGAGTGTTCAAGTTATAGAGGTATTAGTTTATTGTCAGTGGTTGGAAAGCTGTATGGCAGGGTGTTGATAGAGAGGATAATAAAGTGTACGGAAGTTGCAATAGGAGAAGAACAGTGCGGTTTTAGGAGGGGAAGAGGGTGCGTGGATCAGATGTTTGCAGTAAGACAGTTATGCGAGAAGTATTTAGAGAAGCATAAGGAGATATTTTGGGCTTTTATGGACTTGGAAAAAGCGTATGATCGTGTGGACCGTGAAGCAATGTGGAAGGTGTTAAGGATTTATGAAATAGGAGGAAATTTGCTAGAAGCAGTTAAGAGTTTTTATGAAGGGAGCAGAGCATGTGTGAGAGTAGGAAATGGTGAGTTGAGTGAATGGTTTGAGGTAAAGGTAGGTTTGCGACAGGGTTGTGTAATGTCACCATGGCTGTTTAATATGTTTATGGATGGTGTGGTGAGGGAGGTGAAAAGGAGAACTATGGGAAGAGGATTGAGTTTAGTAGGAAAGAATGGTAGAGATTGGGAGTTGAATCAGTTTCTGTTCGCTGATGACACAGCATTGGTGGCGGATTCTGATGAGAAACTGCAGCAGGTAGTCAAAGAGTTTGGTGTGGTTTGTGGAAGGAGGAAACTGAAGGTGAACGTCAATAAAAGTAAAGTAATGGTGTGTAATAGGGGAGAGCATAGGGTGAATCTAGATGCGAGGCTGGATGGGGAAATATTGGAACAAGTAGAGGGTTTTAAATATCTAGGAGGAACAATAAGCAGGAGTGGAGGTATGGAAGTGGAGGTAAAACAGAGAGTGTGAAGGAAGGAAGGTTTTCGGAGCAATGGGAAGTATGTGGAAGACGAGAAATCTCGGAGTGAAAGTAAAAAGTGCACTGTATCAAGGAATTGTTGTGCCAACAGTGATGTATGGGGCTGAGACATGGGCTCTGAAGAAAAAGGAGAAAAGAGGGCTGGATGTGATGGAGATGAGCTGCTTGAGGAGTATGTGTGGAGTTACTCGTAGAGACAGATTGAGGAATGAAGAGATACGTAGGAGAGTGGGGCAGCAGGAACATTTGTCAGCCAGAGTGGACAGAAGGGTGCTGAGCTGGTATGGTCATGTTGAACGAATGGGAGATGAAAGGCTTACAAAGAGAATATGTGAGTCAGATACAAGGGGAGATAGAAGGGCAGGAAGACCCCCATTGAGATGGAGAGACTGTAAGAAAGGCTTTGGATGATAGAGGAATGACTATAGATCAGGCAGGGGAAGTGGTGGTGGACAAGAGTGAATGGAGAATGCTTGTGAATAGTTGAGTGAACACGTGGTCATTTGGAGTAAGGGGTCGGGCGCAAGTTGGACTAGATAATAGTCCATCAGGCGCCTGGCCCGGGGAGACTATTAATATGAAGGGTGTGCCTGGAAGTGTGGTGGGAGGGCTTGTGGCTTTGGCTCCGCTGCATGTCTGCCTGCCGAGATCGGAACCTCTCCGGGTGGTCAGGGGCCGGGGGAGTGCTGGAGCGACCTTGGTAACCCTGGTCTCTGGGTCTTCTCCTGGGTGACCTGGATGTGTGAGAGTTTGTGTTTTTTATCTGTGTTTATTTTTTGTTTTATGATGTTTGTGTTTTCCCTGTTCTTGCTCTGTCTTGGGTCGGCTACCCCCAAAATGGGGATTGGGCCTGAGCATATAGATAGACTACATAATGGATACCAAAATGAGAAAGCAAACTATTCGATGAATGGCACTCAACTTAAGAATGTAAACAAAGAAACCGATCTGGGAGTAACCATATCGAGTAACCTAAAACCAAGTCAACAATGTTCAGAAGTTGTTAAGAAGGCAAACAAAATAATTGGCTTTATAGGAAGGTCATTTGAGCATAAATCCAAAGAAGTTATCCTAACCCTTTACAATTCCTTAGTCCGCCCTCTTCTGGAATACTGCGTTCAATCCTGGTGCCCTTATTACCAAAAAGATATAGACAAGCTAGAACGAGTTCAATGTAGAGTTACCAAAATGATACCTAGCCTAAAGAACAAACCATACGAGGAGCATCTTAGAGAATTAAATCCATTTCCTTTAACCCAGCGCAGATTATGAGGCGACATAATTCAAGCGTTCAAAATAATCAAAGACATCGACAATATGAACTGTAGGGGCTTGGGCATACGGAGAGCCTCGGATATTGCCTCCCCAGCCTTTATCTCTTCCCTCATCGCGACCAACGACCTTGTAGTGTCCATCCTTTCTTCTCAACCCGGAATGACACTTAATGGGGACGTAACAGCAGCGATTAACACCTGGAAGGGAAGTACAGGAGGAGCCTCAGGGTACCTCCAGGAGCAAGCAGAAAGCGTGGGATACCATCTCGGCGAAGAAAACTCAAGAAAATCTCCTAACCAATGCAGACCAGGTTGCAAAAGCACGCCTCCAGGCAGCCGCCCGTTCGGAGAGTGGCTTGTGGTTACACGCCATCCCCAGCCTACCTCTTGGAACTCACTTGGATGCTGAAGCGCTCCGGGTTGCCATCGCGCTCAGAGTGGGTGCGGAAGTTTGTCACCCACACACTTGCAAGTGTGGTGGGGGGATGGATGCTCAAGGTCACCATGCCTGGTCATGTAATTACAATGCAGGCTACCTGCCAAGACACTCTGCACTAAATGATGTCATAAAACGGGCCCTGCAGAGTGCTAACCGTGCATCAATCCTCTAACCACATGGACTTCACAGAGAAGACGGCAAACGGCCAGATGGGAGGACCACTTTCCCTTACAAGAATGGCCGGTGCCTCATGTGGGATGCCACATGTGTTGACACTTTCTCCACAACCAACATCGCCAGAAACGCCGACGAAGCAGGTGAAGCCGCCCGGATAGCAGAAAATAAAAAGCGAGAAGAATATCAAGCCATCGCCAGAAATCATCAGTTCGAGCCCCTGGCATTCGAAACTTCAGGAGTCTTCGGCCCTACCACCCTTAAGATGGTGAATGAAATAGGCCGTAAAATCAGAGAAGTTTCAGGAGAACCCCGGGAAACCCTCTGGCTCAAGCAAAGACTAGGGATGGCTATCCTCCGGGGCAATGCCACCAGCGTCATGAGCTCAGTTCGACAGGACTGAGTCATGCCACTGTGTTAGGCCCGGGCAGGAGTGGTGTATCCGTAGTCTTTCCACAGTAGTGTAAAACAAAACAAACTTTATTTGTATGTAACATGTGATGCACATAAATAAAAGGGGATGTGTCGGATGGTTGAAAGCCACAGTTACTCGCGCGTTTGGGGCTAGCAACACTTATTATGAAAAACATGTATCCTCCTTCATTCACTGTCCCCCCCCTTCACTCACTCAACCCCACAATTTGCCGGAGGATAACAGATTTTTCACAATACATAGACGGAGGACTTTTAAAAAAGTACCTCACTATCGACCAATCTAATTATACGCGGGGAAACTGTTGCAAATTTATTGGTAAATCTTTTAACTCGCACGAATCTAAGAATTTCTTCGTCAATCGAGTTGTCAACTTGTGGCATGGGCTTCCCCGAAACGTTATAGAGTGCATCACCGTTGATTCATTTAACTCCGCCTAGACAAATATCTCATCAAACCCGCGACGGACTGCGTCTGTAAATGAATAACTTTATTTTATCCCCTCAGTTACTAACCCATCTGTCCTCTACTAACTTCCTAATCCTGCCACGGACATTAGTTCCAGGGCAGTAATTCCCTTTCCAATGTTCCCTTACCAACTCTAAACCACTTTTTGGACACTTGATCCTCAGTGTTTTGGAGGACAAGCAACCAAGAAGAGTCACTAGATTTGTTGTTGCTGGATTTCCTTTGTACTCCTTTGTACTTTGTACATCCCCCCCACACTACACCAAAAGACTACCTCATGCCTCTTCCCCACCACCATCTCTCCTACACTACACCAAAAGACTACTTCATGCCTCTCTTCCCCACCACCATCTCTCCTACACTACACCAAAAGACTACTTCATGCCTCTCTCCCCCGCCACCTCTACACTACTCCAAAAGACTACCTCATGCCTCTTCCCCACCACCATCTCTCCATCACATCCCCCTACACTACACCAAAAGACTAACTCATGCCTCTTCCCCACCACCATCTTTCCATCACATCCCCCTACACTACACCAAAAGACTACCTCGTGTGTCTCTCCCAACCAACCCTACACTACACCAAAAGACTACCTCATGCTCTTCCCCACCACCATCTTTCCATCACATCCCCCTACACTACACCTCAAGATTATCTCAGGTTTTCTCCACCATCTCTCCATCACATCCCCTACACTACACCAATAGACTACCTCATGCCTCTTCCCCACCACCATCTCTCCATCACATCCCCCTACACTACACCAAAAGACTACCTCATGCCTCTTCCCCACCACCATCTCTCCATCACATCCCCTACACTACACCAAAAGACTACCTCATGTCTCTTCCCCACCACTATCTCTCTAACAACACTTCCTATGCCACCAGAACAACAAGCTCTCTCCTCAACACCATATCTTCCCATTGTCCCATACAATATAAAATTATCTCAAACACATTCTCCCCCACTGCACCAACAGGTTCCATCATGTCCCTCTCACCACCATCATTATTTCTGCCACCCTCCAGATCTCCATTCTCTCAGACTCACGTCAGTAATTTTCACTGACTTTATCCCAGTCCCTCACTTTCTATCATTATTATTGAATAGACTGTATACAGTAAATATAGTAAAGTTTTACCATTCCTTCTTTATAGCTAATTTTAATCTGACGGGTGTCATTCTTATGTTGAAATTCGTATGTCATCTTGACAAAGCTGGGGACAACCGCATTTATATATAGGCCTACTATATATATATATATATATATATATATTTATCGCTACGATAATAATCAGTGATCCTCAGAGCTTTCCCAGTGTATACCACCTCCTTTACGTAGAGCACGCGGTACCAGTCTTGCAACACAATCCCACCCCTCTTCTGTGCAACTCTCCAACCCAAGAGTGAAACTTTACTCTCAGACTTTCTTCTATTTAACAGCCGAGCTCTGGAACTCTCTCCCAGAATCAGTCCTTCCCTCTTCCTCAGTGTGTCCAGGTATTTTGGCTCTAACGTCCCTTGATTTTGGCCCCGTCACTCTTTCAACTATGGGAGAGGCACTCGCTATAGGCAGTTCTGCCTCCCTCACTCACAGAAAAAAAAAAAAAATTTATATATATATATATATATATATATATATATATATACATACAGGTATATATATATATATATATATATATATAGAGAGGGAGATGTAGACATATGAAAGTGTGTGTTTGTGTGTGTGTGGGGGGGGGGGAGTGAGGGAGAGGCAGGAGGACGGGTAGAGATTGATGAATCACTTCAATTGTCTGAAGTGGAGGAAGGGATGCACTATGGAAGGAGGTGGGATAGGCGGATTACAAATTAAAGAGGAGGTTTGAGGAGAGATAGATAGATGTCGAATAGATCAAAATACCCCCCCCCCCTCCCCCCACCCCGAAAAAAGGCAATATTTTAAAATATATAGTTCTATCTATCTATCTATTGCCTGACGCCGTGATCCCCGAAGGAGTGGCCACGAACGAACCGCCCCATGCACCTCTGTCCCCAGTCAGTCGACGCCCCTCCCCCCAACCAGCACCGCCTTCGTTCATGTACTTCCTCACTCCATCCTTCCACCTCTCATTCGGTCTACCTCTCCCCCTTCGTTCCTCCACCTCGCTCTCGTACACCCTCTTAGTAATTCTCTCGCTTTCCATACGTTCCATATGGCCGAACCATCTCAAGTTGTTCCTTTTCACACTTTCCAGCACATCTGGAACTATTAATATATAGTTCACATCAGTTAATCTCCTGCTATGGCCAGTTTCTATCGGGAATTCATAGAATGAAGCTTCGGTTGTTGTTGTTCTCCATTATTTTGATTGCAGTAGAAACCATGATCTTATTTAGATTCGTCACTAAACTTTTGTTATGCTAGACAAAACAAGTTGTGTAGATTCACCAAACAGGGATAACAAGATATTTAATTTGCATAAGACAGGGATAAACAAAACATAATTCATACACTCATAGACAGAACATGGATTTAATTCATATATAAATATAATTCTAAAGGTATTCTTGAACAAGATGGTTAATTCAAATAGGACTTCAGAGGCTATCAACCCTTTAGATTATTAAGCCAGCACACTGTAAGTAAAGTACAGTTTCAGGACTGGGGACACTTTCGAGAAACCCAGTCCCTTGAAACAAGATCATATTCTAAATATGTTACTGTGATTACTCTTAATGTGAACGATACTACTTTTACGAAAATATGCAATAATGAACTTCTTACTCACACAATACTTAAATCCTCAAAGATACATACAGAGAAATATTTATTCTAACAAACAAGTACAGAGAAATACATATGGCAATGGTCTGTTGGGCTCTCAAGCTATATTAGTTACTTCGAGATTGAATGACTGAAATCATTGCTTTAGTATGCCCGAGAATTCAGATCAGAGAGAATGGAAGTGCTCATTTTCAACAATGCCCAAGCATGGGTAACTTCACTGTGAAAAATCACTGAGCATGAATAATAGTCTTCTACACATGAGTGTCTGGCGATGGGCTGGTCTATCAGAGTGAGACCTGAGCGATCTCTGCCATACCCATAGCTTACTCTGACTGTTCCTTTTCCTTATATATTTTCTAGATCTCAAATGACTGCGTCTCTTCCGTGGATTGACCTCCCAATCTACCAAGATTGGAAGCTAAAGCGTCACATTATTCCTTTGCCCCTCAACTTTCTCTTCATAATTGCTGAGGGGCACAGGGCCCTGGGTGGGGCTTTGGTTTCCCGGGCGTTTACGCACCCTCTCCGCTCCCCGCCATGGAGTGGCTTCGGTCACCCAGGCTTTATTGTGGTCGGCAGGGAGGGTTCTGTGGGGGCGCTCGTTTATGGCCTTGGCCTTACTCGGGGCCTTGGGGCTGTTCGGCCAGGCAGCTTGGGGAACAACAACACATGAGTGTTGAGGTGTAGGAATTACATCTGGTAATAAATTTCTCTATTACCTCGACCAGAAAAGGTCAAAAAGTTCAAATTTAATATAAGAACATAATGATAGAATATGTGTATAGTTTCCCAAGTGGAAATTGACATGTGGTAAGAAGGGACTCTTAATATGCGAGACAAGAATTACTTTTGCTATCACACGAGTGATTTTCTGTGGGTCGGTAAAGAACTAATCCTTTCTCTTGCTGAAGGTTTCTTTTCCTGCGTTCTTAGTCTAGTGCCACAGGTTGGAGTTTTCGTTTTGGCTGGCTTATGGAGGGTCTCCTACCGCCTCCTTTAAGTGGTTGATTGCTGGTGTCGGGAATGTCTTAGACTCTTAGAGGGTCTTGAAGCGCCATTTTTAAGTTGTTAATTGTTGTTGCGGGTGTCTTGAACCGCTGAAAGTTATTAGCAGTGTCGAGCCTACTTCCGCTAGCCCCAACCCTAGCTGATGTTTTAGCAGCGTCAAGCTTACCTCTAGTAGTGTCGAGCCTACTTCTGCTAACCTCAAGTCTAGCTGGTATTTTGGCAGTACCAAGCCTACCTCTAGTAGCGTCGACCCTATTACTGCTAGCATCAAGCTTACTTTTACTAGAGTCGAGCATACTTCTGCAAGCCTCAAGCATAGCTGGTGAGTTGGCAGCGTTTAGCCTGCCTCTAGTAGCGTCAAGCCTACTTTGACCATGTATAGGATTGCTCCTAAAGTGTTTGATACCTTGGTCTTTGTTGCTTGGGTAATATCTCTTCTTGCTGTTATCCTTGGGTTGGTAGTGTTGAGGGTTAGCAGGGTTTGTGTGGTGCGAGGCCTTTCTGGGGTGTTGGTGGTAGCCATCTCACTAGTAGTGATGTAAGGTGGGTGACGCTACGAGTCCGAAGGTTGCGGCTGGCGTTATTGTTGTCTTGTGTCCTTATTGCTCGGGAAATTGGACCGCGGCTATCCTGGCTAATTTAATTTTGTGCATATTAATCTCCTGATGTGTGTTGCCACACCGCCATCACATTATTTTGGATATGGCCTGGCATCTTCTGTGCTTTGTGTTGGTTACATTATGGAGAGTGTTTTCTTTGACATGTCAGTAGAACTACAGGAGGGTAGAGGGATTTATTTTATCAGATTCTCGAATAGATATAGTAATATACATAATATTAAACATAACATAATTTATTTGTAGGATCTATGCATGGTAATATGACCCTATTCAAGTTATCAAGACAACTCGCTGAGAGTTGTTGTTAAGTGAAAAATAACTGTAATGAAAAACAGACTGCATATTAAAAAGTACATATACAAATACCGTCCATTTATTTCTGGCTACATGTGTAAACTAATGCTAACCAGGTTACAGAGAATCAATTTACATTCATCCTTTAGAAGATATAACTCACTACTAACTAATTCTGGACTAATATCAATGTGCGAGCCCACATAGGTGATCTTGTGTTCGAGTGGCTTAAGCTTCGTCACAGGTAATTGTTAACGTCATTTAAGAACTTACAATTTCTCAATGACGTCATCCAAGATGAACAGGTAGAAACAGTACCGTAAGGATGTTAAATTAAATCGGTGGACCCTGGCAATATGTGTTTAGTATATATACAATAGTTGGGTATATTGATAGTAGTTTATTTATTTATTTTTTCTATGTGAGTGAGGGAGACAAAAGGCAGAACTGCCTGTATCGAGTGCCTCACCCAGAGTTGAAGGAGTGACAGGGCCAAAGTCAAAGGACGTTCGAGTCAAAATGCCTGGACACACTGAGTTTGAAGCAATTTAAGTCATATGAGGAGGGAAAGACTGATTCTGGGAGAGATTTCCAGAGCTCAGTAGTTGAGTAGAAGAAAGTCTGAGAATAACTTTTCACTCTTGGGTTGGAGAGTTGCAGAGTAGGGGTAGGATTGTGTTACAAGACGGGTACTACGTACCCTACGTAGAAGAGGTGGTATACACTGGGAAAGCTCTGAGGATCATTGATTATTATAATAGCGATAGAGATGCTACATTACGGCGAAGAGAGAGAGGTTGCAGAGAGTTGGTGGGAGTTAATGATACGAAAGGCTTTCCTTTCTACTTTGTCTAGGAGTACAGTGTGAGAGGATACTCCCCACACATGTGAATAATACTCAATACAAGGACGCACTATGCCTCTGGACAGAGTAAGAAGCTGTACAGGGGTAAAGAACCCCTCGAGGCGGTTGAGCACACCCAACTTCTGGGAGGCTGCCTTAGCAAGACTGGTAATATGGTCCTTCCAAGTAAGAGCAGAAGAAAAAGAAACACCGAGAATATTGAGAGAAGATGAAGGATTGATTTTTGTATTGAAGAGTAAGGGATAGTCCTCTGAGAGTTCTGAACGGGTAGTAAGATGAAGAAATTGGGTTTTGAAAGCATTAAAGGTAACAAGGTTTTCTCTGCCCCAACTGGAAAGAGTAGTTAGATCTGAAGAAAAGTGTTTCATGGCTTCATTAAGTTTGTTTTTGAGGGATTGCTGGCTTGGGCGTTCAGGAAAACTAATTGAGTAGTGTAAAGTAGAGTCGTCTGCGTATGAATGGATGGGACTGGAGGTACAGTTCAGAAGATAATTTATGAAAATTAGAAAAAGAATGGGAGATAGGACAGAGCGCTGAGGAACACCGGAGTTGATAGGATAAGGAAGTGAGCGATGGCCGTCCACAACTGTAGCTATGGAATAGCCGGAAAGGATATTGGAGACAAAGGCACAGATAGAGTGATAAAAACCGAAGGAGGGTAGTTTAGAAATGAAAGATTTGTGCCAGACTCTATCGAAGGCCTTCGATATGTCTAGTGCAATAGAAAAAGTGACTTAACCATGCTATCCTTGTAGAAGATGGCTATATTATCAACACTATATCTGTAAGTGGGTAAAATGCTATGGATATATCAATTACCCTTTTCATACCCATTATTTTTCAAGGTGTAGATAAATTAAGGATAATGGATATTTTACACAAGAAATACTATAATGCTCGTGTAGCTTACACTGAAGATGAACGCTTAAGTGTAACAAAAATTCAACACATAATATAAGTTTTCATCATCATATTAAGACACATAAACGACAATACACTTTTTATAAGTATCGTTGTTGTTACATTTGCGTTAAAAGCCATCGGTGCCGTGGAGTTCACTGTAATAATTGTATATGTATATAATAGTACACATATAGCTTTAACAAAGCTGTTACATATCTTAAACCTCTCTAATATGAGATGGGGTCTTTTTGGACCATCATAGTTTCACTCCATTAGTTTGAGATTTTAAGACGTTCCACCTCATTAATTTAGCGATTATAATTAAGATGCTTACTCTCAAATGACTCTTCTGGACAAGGGAAAGAACATACAGGTATATTCAGACAATGTTTGGCTAATGTTGACCGTTTGACTTTTACTGGTTACTGGAGTTTAACAAGTTAGGGACAATTGGCAACATTTGTTATCAATTTGTGGCATGACTTATTACAGGAGACTTTTCCAGTCAAACTGTCAACATTAGTCAAACATTGTCTGAATATAAGTCGTCTCCCTTGTCCAGACCATTTGGTATCCCTAACACGGTATACAGTTAGGGTAAAAAATCAGTGTTTCAGAACTCTAATGGAAATAGGGGCTGTTGAAGCCAACATAGGCTATACCCATGATACCTCCCGATCTAATTTTGATTATATTGCCTTAATGATTGCGTGTGCCAATTTTGAGATTTTCATCAACAAATGCACTATTCTTCTACCTAACTTTCACTTTAGGCGAGGCTATGGACTTTGCTTCAAACTCCTTAACCTTATTTAAACCAGAGGTGGTCTTTTTTTAGTACCCCAATTTCACTCCATTAGTTCGGCCATTATAAGACTTTTCATCCAATTAGCTTGGCGGTTATAAAATGTTTCACCCAAATCAGGCATCCATTTAATGTTTGGGCGAACAATAGGAATCCTGCAATGGAAGATATATAAATCAGTTTTCGGACAAGACATTATTCTATGGAAAATGTATAGATTTAACATAGATAAGTATCAGGGGGCTTTTTATTTTCATTTATTTATCTTATAAAAAAAAACAAAAAAAAAAAAACAAAAAAAAAAAAATTAGAATGAAGGGCGCCTGTGAAATTTATTTTTATATTTAGGGGCCTTATTAGAAATATGCTCGAAAATGGCGAAAACTGTCTTATCATTCAATAATAGTTCTACATTGCACTCCTGATATTTACAGTGTATGCCGTTGGTGGCTTAGGAGGGTACCACACCAGACCTTTTGTTGACAACTTTCTATGGTGAACAAATTTCTGGCAACATGTATGGGATCTTCTGCACTGATATAGGAAACTACACTATGATAAAACAACTTAGGGAACGGAATAATAGTAAAAACCTTGACCTCATAAGCTGCCAGACCAGTGTTGAGGATAAATGTTAAGGGTAAAAGTACTCTTGTGATACCGGTTTTGTTTGTACCGAGTCATAATAGAGATCCTGCAGTAAGAAACAGCGGACATCATTTTCTTTGAATGCCATTTTGGTGCCGTAAATACCATACAGCGTGGTGCTAGTTTATGTTTACCTATGTAGAATGGACAACCAAAGACCAAACTATTTATCATATACCAGTACAGCCGAATGTATATTATGGGAATGGATATTAAATGTGTAAACAGAACATAATGACACCAATAGCCCCAATATGGCGGAGGTTGGCCAATCTCTGTTAATGTATGATCTCCAAGTGTTCTAGCTCCTACAACCCTAATATTCCAAATGAAAAACGAAAACGCATGTATTAAATTTGATATCCAAAACAAGAAGTCCTGTGAAGTCAAACCTAGAGCAACATAGTGGAATAATAAATGGTTAGACAAGGAGAGAGAGAGAGAGAGAGAGAGTTTGTGTGTGTGTGAGGGACAGAGAGAGAGAGATGTGTAAATATTTCTTTATAATAGTTTTGTTTTATCAGTGTCTATCAGATTTTAACGTTAATTAGATTTGTGTGTATGTCATCGAGAGAGAGAGGGACAGAGAGAAGAGTATAAATATTTGTGTATAATGGTTTTGTTTTCTCGTTGCCGATCAGATTATAAAGGTAATTGGATGCGTGAGTGTGTGTGTGTGTGTGTGTGTGTGTGTGTGTGTGTGCTGAGTGTGTGTGATAGAGCGAGACAGAGAGCGAGTGAGAGTGAGTGTGGAAGAGAGAGAGGGGGAGAACACACACATCATTTCTCCAGCAGTGATACCCTCTCTCAAATTGATATTGCTCAGCTCTGAACACCAATTTGCAATATTCTGTTTACTGGGCGGGTGTGTGTGTGTGTGTGTGTGTGTGTGTGTGTGTGTGTGTGTATGTGCATGTGCAGAGGTGATGTAAATGTGTGTGGGGTTGTAGACGTACGTGTGTAGAGGTGGTGTAGATGTGTGTATGTGTGGATGTAGATAAGTGTGTGTGTGTGTGGGTGTGTGTGTGTCTGCAGATGTAGATGTAAAACAAAACTTATATAATTCGAGCCGGCAGCCAATGAGGCTGAAAATACAAAAACTTAACCTAGATCTTATCCTAAAGGATCAACAGACTGATCCTGACTGCGAACGAGAGCGCCTACATACCCCGAGGGAGTAGAACTGGGCAGACTACTTTGTGGGACCCCAGAGACATTCCGTCCAGACCTAGCCTGCACTACCAGGGAAAGTTTTTGAGAGAAACTTGCCCTGCCGGAGCCTGGGATCGAACCCCGGCACCAGAGCTAGCACTCCCATTCAGAGACTAAGCTCGCTCGGCCACCATGGCTGTCACGGCCACCGTGTGTGTAGATGTGTGTGTATGTAGGTGTGTGTGGATGTGTGTGTGTAGATGTATGTGAACGTATATATGGGGTGTAGATGTGTCTGCGTGTGTAGATTTGTGGGTGTAGAGGTAGCCTGTGTGTGTGGGTCAGTGTGTGTTAACCCATAAACGGCGAGCGTCCTCATTTGAGTCTGAGCCCTAGGAGGGCGAGCGTCCTCATAGGAGCCATGCCCTAAAAAAAAAAAGTCTTTCCAAACATCCCACGGTCACTCAAAACAAAGTTAAATATGCGAGATAATTCCTCTCCATACATCCTATCACTACTCCACATGTGTCCAAATTCCCCCCTTTACCCCCCCCCCCCCCCGCCCACCCTCAATTATCACCTATTTTTCTCTTAGTCTTGCGATTATCAGTTTATTTATGGCGCCAAAACTCCCTACCCGGTTTCAAGGTCAAAAAGGGATGGGTGTGGAGGGAGGAGAGATAGAGAGACTAGCCCGTACTACTTCCAGTCTCTCTCTAGAGCTAGTGAAGGGAGGGTGCAGTTTCGCTCTGTCAACTCCATGAATGAACCGCTCGGCAATATTTTGTGTTTGTCACCCCCCAAATACTATTCCCACTTGTTTTATTGTTGCAACATGTAACTATCTTCATAGTAAAAATAAAATAGGAGCATATGAACAAGTAATAACGATTTTTGTCAGAAATTAATGCAATAGCTTCGCCCCTCACAACGTTTAACGAATCTGAGTCTCGCCGCGGATAGGTTAATTGATGCATATGAAGATGTGATAATTATGTCCCGGCGTGCATCAGTATTTTATAAGATGTATTCCCATAATATATTTATAATCGCCTTGCAGCCCGAATACAAAAAATAAATATCCCTTTACTGAATGAAGGTTTCGCTCTACATTATTTTTAACCGTTTTCTTTAGCTAAATATAAATCTTATATTGTCAACCATTAAATATAAGGTCGCCAGGACACTCTTAATCTATTTTCATTATTCCCTTGACTATTGTACCCGGTATATATATATATATATATATATTTGATCAATGAACAAAATATACCTATATACACACAGGACTATAATTATAACACCATAATAACACCTTTAAAATAAATCCACCATCAGGTCAGAGACAAGTTAAGGGGGGGGGGGGTTTCCACTTGAGGGATTTTTTTCTTGACCCCTTTCTCCCTCATGTTTAACTCTACTGCTATTGAGATTTTAAGACATTCGCCCCATTAGTTTGGCGATTCTAAGAACTTTCGCCCCATTTCTGTCAACTTTTAGAAATGGTGTACCATTTAGGAGTATTTTTTCCTGGCGAGCGATAGCGAGCCTGTAATGCAAGAGGAAACGGCCTTCGGCCGGGACATTTTTCTACCGAAAAATGTACAAATTTATCTTGAAAGGGACTCTAGGGGATGTAATTTTAAGCTTTATGGAGGTCTAGGGAACAAACTAAATACCTCCCCTTAACACTAATATTAAGTTTCTCGGTAGAAATGGTCTCATTCAATTGAGGCCCATTCGTCCAAGCTGTATGTCATGCTGAACTCTCTTCGGAGGAAGTGGTGGGTGGGGAGAGACTCATAGTAACAAATTTTGTTAGAATAAGTCGGGACTGCCTAGTAGGGGCCGCAAGGTCTGTGTAGTCTGTGTATCTATGAATCTCTCTCTGTCTCTCTCATTCCCCTCTCCCCTGCTCCCATTTTTTATACATATTAAATTAATGACACGAGTGAACCCGTCGCTATGAAAATAAAACCCCCGGTTGAAAAAGAAAAGTTCAATGATTTACATAGCAACTTTCTGTATATATATATATACATCTTTGATTTATGTGTTCCCTCTCACAAGTTATGGGTGTGAAAAGGGTTAGTAAAGTGTCCACAGCAATACACCCTTCTATAGGTATACTGATAGTCATTAACCTCTTCCTTACCGGCGAAGTCTCTTTAATTTTATTTTAGCTATATTTAGACGGTTTTGTGCAGCTTATATAGGGCCTCCAGCACTAATTTTTCAAGGAATCGGCCTTCGACCGAGACCCTTTTTCTACCGAAAAATGTACACATTTATCTTGAAAGGGGGTCTAGGGTTTTTTTCTTCTAAGCTTGATAGAGGTCTAGCGAGCATACTAAAAACTAAATAAAATATATATACATATATATATACCAAAAACCAAGCACTACCCCCGTAATGTAATACTAATGGCATGGTATATGTTACAGTATAACTGTCATACTGCTAACATAAATGTTTGTTTTATTTTCAGGCATAAATTGTGTTCTATTGCTAATATATTTTTTGTGATTTACAGGCATAATATTCTTTTTGTGATTTACAGGCATTAATTGTACCATATTGCTAACAAATATAGTTTGTTACTGTACTGTATACTGTTTTCCAGTTTTCTCACTAGGCTACATTAACTCTCTCCCACTTTGTTTTTTCCAGTAAATTTTATAACAAATGTCTAGTCCATTTGTGATCTTCAGGCTTTAACTGTCATACTGCTAACATAATTTATTTTTTATTTTCAGGCATAAATTGTGTTCTATTGCTAACATATTTGTGATTTACATGCATATTAATGTTATCACATTGCTAACATACATTTTGTTTTATTTTCAGGCTTTAATTGTACCATTTTGTGATAATATCGTCATGGCGCCGCAACGAACCTGCAAGAGTTGTTCCGGTAAATTTGGCCCTACCATGCTTGTTGATACTGATGTCCAAATTTGTAGATTTTGCCAGCTCCGAGAGAAGACTGCGGATGAATTGAATGCAGCTCACCGCAAGATCGATGCCCTGACTACAAAGCTTGAATCCCTTCAAGAATTTGCCACACTCAACATAGGAGTGCCCTCGGCCCAAGAAACCACTACGATGTCGACCGCCATTCCAGTGCATACAGTACCGGTACCCATACCAGCAGCTACCTTAGATGTTGCAGAAAATAATAATGACTACTCTCACTCCCCCCCAGGACAACTTTCAGTTAGTGAGAAACAATGTGTATCCCAGTACCAGGAAGGTCATCCCGACAACATGCCAAAACCGCTTCAAAATTCTTGCTATTGACGAGGAAGAGGAAACTGAAGAAGTTAGGCTTGTGGGCGACTCCATGGTCCGTGGCCAATTAACAGAGTTCTGCGCCAGGGCACCCAGGACCAGAAACCGATTCTGTATCCCAGGTGGCGGCGTAGACGACATTGTTGCAGCTGTGGAAGAGGTTTCCAGGCTCGCCCCCACAAGCACCACTTAAGTCATCCACGTTGGATCTAACGATGTCCAACGGACGCGGTCAGAGGAACTACTTTGCAAGTACCGGCGGCTGATCAGGTCCTTCAAGGAAAAATCTAATAGAATCTTAATTTTAGGAATTGTTCCCCGGATTGATGTAGAAAACCGATTTTACAACATAGCTACCAGTACAAATCGCCGACTAGCCAAACTCTGCAGGGAGGAGGACATCAGCTTTGTCGACACTTGGGATAATTTTTACTATGATAAATCTTTGTTTTCAGGAGATGGTGTACAACTGTACATCTCAATGAAGTAGGAGCTGCAAGTCTTGGTCGTCTGCTGAACGATGCAGTCAAGGATTTCCGTTCAAAAAACGGGGTCAACCGGGGGTATCCAGACAGGGTAGTGTAAGTCAAATACTAACTGAAAAATCAGACAATGCACAAGTAGTAACATCCAACTCTAATACTCTTAAGGAGTTTTATGTAAATGCTCGTAGCATACGCAATAAATTTTCAGATCTAGAGGAAATCGTGTTTACAGAACATGATATAATCGGCATTACAGAATCTTGGTTAAATACGGAAGACAGACTTTTTAGCCGAATATACGCTTCCTGGTTATACAAGGTTTGAGAAAAGTCTGATCAATAGAAATGGAAGAAGAGTTCTGTTTTTTATAAAGGAAAGTCTTAATCCCGTCTTAATGTCAAAACCTCAAATTGCGAATATAGACATATCTTACGTACTATTAAATAATAAACGAGGAACTAAAATAACACTAGCTTTATTATACAGCCCCCAGCTCAATCAGTGCAAACTGACAGTGAAATTTATGAACAAATTGCAGAAATAACTAACAAAAGATACCGTAATTCTTGGCGATTTCAACTTACCCGTGACTAAATGGGGCGATATTCTTACTTCACACTCTGAACACGACCTCTATGCTAACTTGCAAGAGTTCACTTTTTCAATTTGTACAATCTCCGACCTGTGGTAATAATGTGCTTGACTTAGTACTCGCAACTAAAGAAGAATTAATAGAGAATTTGAGTGTTTGTGATAAATTCAGTAACAGCGACCATCGTACGATAACTTTCACTTTAAAGTTTACTAGTAACAAATCAAATAGCAGCATTGAGAAAGTCCCTAATTTCAAGAAAGCAAATTTTCATAAACGTAAATCAAAGCTTAAAGAAACCGACTGGAACTTTCTGACTAACAATAACGACATAAATACATCTTGGGAGGGTTTCACAACCACTTACCTTAAGGCAGTGCAAGACTGCATACCATCAAAAATACGGCGTCCAGGCCATAATGATAAGCCCAAATGGTGGAATAAAGATATTTCAGACCGTCTGCTTGCTAAACAATTTGCTAATGATAGATTAAAATACTTACAAAATGACTAAGAACGGGTGAAATTTGTAGAGCTACGACGCAAAACCAAAAAGTTAATTAAGCAGAGTAAAAAGACCCTGGAGTTACATGTTGCGAATCAAAGTAAAACAAACCCGAAATAATTCTATAGTTATATCAGAAAGAAAAAAGTAGTTACTTCAACTGTTGGACCGTTAGTCGATGAAAATTAAGAATACACCAAAGACTAAGTACACATGAGTAATGCCCTCAATACCTTCTTTGCATCAGTTTTTACAACTGAAGACCTCAGTGATATCCCTACACCATCGCCGATTCAGATTGATAATTCAGATGTTCTAAGCAATATCACCGTTACAGAGAGAGAAGTATTGAATTTTTTAGATAAACTAAAGGTAAATAAAACGCCTGGACCTGATACAATCTCGCCTAGAGTTCTAAAGGAAGCTAAGGATGAGCTCTCCAAACCACTGACATTGCTATTCAATGAATCCTTGCATTCTGGGGCTATGCCTGATCAGTGGAAGCTAGCCAACATCACACCGATATTAAAAAAAAGGCAGCAAATCCCTACCCAGTAACTATCGTCCAATTAGCTTAACCTCAATTGTATGTAAAATGCTAGAAACGGTCATAGGAGAGACTCTTAAATAACTTACTTAAAGATACTCAACACGGCTTTCGTAAAAAACGTTCCTGTTAAACAAACCTCTTAGACTTCTTCCACGATATCCTCAACCTCTACGATGAGAGTAAAGCTGTAGATATTATATACCTTGATTTTCAAAAGGCCTTTGACAAAGTTCTCCACAAACGTTTACTGCTAAAACTAAAAGCGCATGGAATACAAGACTGTTGAAATGGATAGAAAATTGGCTCAGCGACAGAAAGCAAGGAGTAGTCATAAACGGTATGGCATCTAAATAGACCAATGTAAGTAGCGGGGTACTCCAGGGATCGGTACTAGGACCAATTCTCTTTCTAATTTACATCAACGACATAGATGAGGGTCTCACCTGTACAATCTCAAAATTTGCTGACTATACAAAAATTGCAAATAGCGTACTCTCAAAAGAACAAGTTGACGATATGCAACACAATCTAGATAAATTGTCATGTTGGGCCCAAATTTGGCAAATGAGTTTCAATGCGGATAAATGTAAAGTACTACCTATCGGATACCTAAATGAGAAAGCAAACTATTCGATGAATGGCACTCGGCTTAAGAATGTAAACAGAGAAACCGATCTGGGAGTAACAATATCGAGTAACCTAAAACAGAGTCAACAATGTTCAGAAGTTGTTGAAGGCAAACAAAATAATTGGCTTTATAGGCAGGTCATTTGAGCATAAATCCAAAGAAGTTATCCTAACCCTTTACAATTCCTTAGTCCTCCCTCTTCTGGAATACTGCGTTCAATCCTGGTGCCCTTATTACCAAAAAGATATAAACAAGCTAGAACGAGTTCAACGTAGAGTTACCAAAATGATACCTAGCCTAAAGAACAAACCAGACAAAGAGCGTCTTAGAGAATTAAATCTATTTCCTTTAACCCAGCGCAGTTTAAGAGGTGACTTAATTCAAGTGTTCAAAATCATCAAAGGCATCGACAATATGAACTGTAGTAAGTACTTCACTATCGACCAATCTAATTACACGCGGGGAAACTGTTGCAAAATTATTGGTAAATCTTTTAACTCTCACGAATCTAAGAATTTCTTCTTCAATCGAGTTGTCAACTTACGGAATGGGCTTCCCCGAGAAGTTATAGACTGCAGCACCGTTGATTCATCTAAACTCCGCTTAGACAAATATCTCGCATCAAACCCGCGACCGACTGCGTTTGTAAATGAAAAACTTTATTTTATCCCCCCCTCAGTTACGAACCCATCTGTCCCCTACTAACTTCCTAATCCTGCCACGGACATTAGTTCCAGGGCAGTAGTTTCCTTTCCAATGTTCCCCTACCCACTCTAAACCACTGTTTGGACACTTGATCCTCAGTGTTTTGGAGGACAAGCAGCCTAGAAGGGTCACTAGAACTGTTTTTGCTTTATTTCCTTTGTACTCCTTTGTACCTTCATATCATCTTTCCTTCATCATTTCCCTAGGCTGTAATAATGTGTAGTATTATTGTTTAGTGTTGATGGTGTGATATTTTCTGCTATGTTGTTCAATTAATGTTGGTCTCTGTTATTGGAGTTAAATCAATAATAGTAGATTGTCATTAGGTTCAGGGATATTTTGTAGCGAGGTCAGTCTATATGATCTGTGACCCATGAATACCCTTTCCTCTCGCTTAACCATTAGGCTACCATAGCGCAGTTGGGAATATGTACATGAATAGATCAATATCCAGTATTCGAGAATGGATAATAAGTCGTAGGCTTGGGCATAAACCTATAACTGTCTTCATGGTGTAATGGTTAGTGTGTTTTAAAATATGCGTGTGGTAACCCAGGTTCGAATCCCGGCGAATCACATGCTTTCATTCTTTTCATTGGGAGTGTTTGGCGTTAGATTTAAATTAATAAAAATAGATTTGCGGTTTTTTATTGCCACGTTTTGCTTCTCCCATAATTTATGTACCTTCCATTTTCCTACCATCTTCTTTCATTACTGAAGGCATTTATTTTTTTCCTAGTTTAACCCTTTGAGTACCAGCGACATGTTATATTTTTTTCTAGCTATTTTTAGACGATATTATGCAGCTGAGGAAGGATCTGTGTTAGTTATAAGGGCAGGTTGAGATAGTGTGAAGCCTTATTATGGCTAGAGGTTCTTCCTAAGCTGAATAATATCGTCTAATAGTTGCCAGAATATGCTGAAAAAGACGTCCCCGGTACTGAATGGGTTAACAGTGTATTTGTTTAGATGTTGAAGATACGTTTAAGGAGGTAGTACTTGATTTTTGGGCTACATATTTATATATTTAATGATTTGAG
>JBAKBP010031976.1:0-23751 GCA_037953745.1 Lithodes maja
TATATACAGTATATAAATATATATCTA
Organism: Lithodes maja; assembly: GCA_037953745.1. Taxonomy (NCBI): domain Eukaryota; kingdom Metazoa; phylum Arthropoda; class Malacostraca; order Decapoda; family Lithodidae; genus Lithodes; species Lithodes maja. The sequence continues at coordinate 28 of JBAKBP010031976.1, forward strand.
TATATATATATATATATATATATATATATATATATTCTCTTTTAAACAGACGAGGTTAAAGGCAACAGCAGTTTCAGCATTCAGTATTTTATTGTTACAGCTTTCAATATTTCTAACAATTTTCCTCTGGGGTTCAGAGATGAGGTACAACAGGTTAGCAAAATTCATGGTGGATCCAACGTTTCACAAGTAAACATCTTGCATCTTCAGGGAATGGGCAGGTAATGATTAGAATAAGGACAAAGCAACATATTTATACAAAATTCGAGGATCAAGAATAGGTAGGTGGGCGGAGCTACTGGGTGTGGGGTGGCTGTTCATTGGTGGAAGGCAGTCTATTCGCGAGACGGGCACTAAATCTTATCGGTGGTTGGTTGTTGGCTGTGGGTGGCTGTGATTGGTTGGTGTTGTCAGTAGTGTGCTGATCGCGGAAAGGTACGGGAGGGGGGCACAGGGCGAGAGGAACGAGGGCAGTATGCCTGTAGCGCTTGCCTGAAGGAAGAATTTGAAGGTCTTGTGTTTGGTTGTTGATGCTGGGGTTGAGCGTTTGGATATATAGAGCTTCTAAAATAGCTAGTCTTCTGGGGTCTGATTCTTTGTCGAGTATGGTAGTTTGTTTGTCTAGGTCGGCGCGAGTTAGGGCAAGATGGTGGGGGGCTTGATAGTGATCTTTTATAGCACCAGATTGAAGGTGGAGGGTTATTCGACGGGAAAGGCGAGTCTGTGTCATTCCAACATAGGATAGGGGTCCACAGTCCCCAGAGGTGCAAATATGCTGGTATATCACATGATCGTCTTTCGGTTGGTTGGTGGAAATGGGGCGGTTACGGAGGACAAGGTTGGAGGTCTTAGGAGATTTGTAGTAAATAATGAGTTTTATTTTATTGTCAGGGTTGGTGGGGAGGACGTTTTTGTGAATTATTTCTTTCATAATGGATTCGTCTGTTGTGTGGTCGGAAGATATGTACCAAGGAGTCCCCTTTCCTCTGCCCCCGCGGGAATATGTACCAGCAAATCGACGGTGTAGCGATGGGAAGCCCCCTGGGGGTCCTGTTCGCCAATTTCTTCATGGGAACTATCGAAGAGGAACTCCTGGCTGCCCACCGGCCCACTGTCTACTGCAGGTACATCGATGATATCTTTGTGCGGGTGAAGGACCTGGACGAACTCAGGGACCTCCAGCAGCGCTTCATGGCCGCCTCCGGACTCAACTTCACATACGAAGAAACCACCGATGGTCATCTACCCTTCCTCGACCTCCTTGTCTCCCTCCACGACCACGGCTTCAAAACTACAGTGTACACCAAACCTACTAACAATGGCCAATGTCTTAATGGGGAAAGTGAATGCCCTAAACGATACCATCAGTCCACCATCGCCGCCTATGTCAGGAGAGCCCTCACCCATTGCACCACCTGGAATGACACACACAATGAATTGGAAAGGCTCACCCAGGTCCTAGTCAACAATGGGTATTCCAACACTGACGTCACCAATGCCATCAACCACCACCTAGAAAAATGGTACAAACAAGACCCCCCTAGCGGCCAATGACATTACATTTTTCTACAGAAACTACATATCTTCCGACCACACAACAGACGAATCCATTATGAAAGAAATAATTCACAAAAACGTCCTCCCCACCAACCCTGACAATAAAATAAAACTCATTATTTACTACAAATCTCCTAAGACCTCCAACCTTGTCCTCCGTAACCGCCCCATTTCCACCAACCAACCGAAAGACGATCATGTGATATACCAGCATATTTACACCTCTGGGGACTGTGGACCCCTATCCTATGTTGGAATGACACAGACTTGCCTTTCCCGTCGACTAACCCTCCACCTTCAATCTGGCGCTATAAAAGATCACTATCAAGCCCCCCACCATCTTGCCCTAACTCGCGCCGACCTAGACAAACAAACTACCATACTCGACAAAGAATCAGACCCCAGAAGACTAGCTATTTTAGAAGCTCTATATATCCAAACGCTCAACCCCAGCATCAACAACCAAACACAAGACCTTCAAATTCTTCCTTCAGGCAAGCGCTACAGGCATACTGCCCTCGTTCCTCTCGCCCTGTGCCCCCCTCCCGTACCTTTCCGCGATCAGCACACTACTGACAACACCAACCAATCACAGCCACCCACAGCCAACAACCAACCACCAATAAGATTTAGTGCCCGTCTCGCGAATAGACTGCCTTCCACCAATGAACAGCCACCCCCACACCCAGTAGCTCCGCCCACCTACCTATTCTTGATCCTCGAATTTTGTATAAATATGTTGCTTTGTCCTTATTCTAATCATTACCTGACCATTCCCTGAAGATGCAAGATGTTTACTTGTGAAACGTTGGATCCACCATGAATTTTGCTAACCTGTTGTACCTCATCTCTGAACCCCAGAGGAAAATTGTTAGAAATATTGAAAGCTGTAACAATAAAATACTGAATGCTGAAACTGCTGTTGCCTTTAACCTCGTCTGTTTAAAAGAGAATCTATTACCTGGCTATACTAACATATATATATATATATATATATATATATATATATATATATATATATATATATATATATATATATATATATATATATATATATACAGTATATATATATATATATATATATATATATATATATATATATATATATATATATGTATATATATATATATATATATATATATATATATATATATATATATATGTATATATATATATATATTCCGTTTCCATATTAATGCTCTATTTGTGCCCGTGATTGCAGTTATATATCTGTATAACTTGTATTTTCTATGTTTATTATCCCTTTAAGTAAATCATTAATGTATAGCGTACATCATACGTATGTATACCCCAATGTGATACGCCTTAATATTGGCATAACACTTTGTTTACATAAAATAATGGAAAAAGGAAAAAAACTACTCTCGCGAAATTTAAAGTTGACCTCATAAGCTGCCAGACAAGTGATGATGATAAAGTTTTGGAGAAAAAAAAAAATAGACATTCCTGTACTACCGGCTTTAGTTCCCTCAATAACTGTCTAAATGGGTCTTTGTCTGATTCAATCAAGGGCACAGTGGATATTTTTTGGGGTTTATATATTTTTATATTCTTTCATTATCAGTTTCCTCGCTAGACCTTCATCAAGCTTAATAAAACACTTCCTAGACCCCCCCACCCCTTCAAGATAAATTTGTAAATTTTTGGATAGAAAAATGTCCCGGCAAAGGCCGGTTTCTCTTAAAATTACAAGCTCGCTTTCGCTCGCCAGGAAAGAAGCGACACCTAAATGGCACGAAAGGTCTTGATATTGAAATAGACATGGGACGAAAGGTTTTAAAATCGACAAACTATTGTTGAAAACGTCTTAAAATCTTAAATCTAATGGGGCTACACATGAGGGAGAAGGGGACCAGAAAAACGACCCACCTCCCTTGAATGGGTCTTTGTCGTATTCAATTAAAGATGACATTTGGCCCACAGGATATTTTTTGTGACTTTGATCTATGAAATGATCGAGAACATTTCCTGCTGCACATCCCCCTGCTGTACCGGCGACGTCTGTTTTATTATATTATGGCTGTATGTAGACGATTGTGTGCAGTTTAAGAAGGCTCTGAGGTAGTAAAAAAGGCTAGAGTGAGATAATTCGAAGCCTGATAGTTGCTGCAGGCCTATTTTAAACTGACTACAATCGTCTAATAGTAGCCAGAATGAAGTTAAAAGGACGGCACCGGTATTTATGAATTATTAAAAAAAAAAAAAAAAAAAAAAAAAAAAATATATATATATATATATATATATATATATATATATATATATATATATATATATAGGGGCAAGCAACACCAAGGTAAACACGAACATCTGTATTCTGGTACCGGTAACGTTTCGACATTAACATATGTCATCATCAGACCTAAAGCAATAAGAAATAAATGTATTAATACATTAATAGCAGAGTCCCTCCTCACTCACCATCTTAAGCCCACCTTGGGCACCCACGAATTCTCCTCCAACCTATTATGTTTCTAAGGTATTGTGTACAGTTTAGCCTACAATATCTACACGTAGTTCACATATGGTTTAGCTGTTTCTGTTGCTTGTGTTTGTTTCTATCTCTTTTTTCGCGATTTCTAACTTTTTATGTTTTTCTAAATCATTATTAAAAATATATTTGCTTTAAATGTCAACATAATGTATTAATACATTTATTTCTTATTGCTTTAGGTCTGATGATGACATATGTTAATGTCGAAACGTTACCGGTACCAGAATAAAGATGTTCGTGTTTACCTTGGTGTTGCTTGCCCCTATATATATATATATATATATATATATATATATATATATATATGCATATATGCTCTTATTTCAGGGCAAATACAGTAACCTGTGAATGTAATGAGGCGTTAGAAGTTCTTATGAAGGTAAATATTTAGTATGAAGTAACACACACATACATACACACGCACACACACACACCTATATAATATATATATATATATATGTATGTAGTAACTCACAGGGAAAGGGAAAACAATTATGAGATCCCGATCGTTCTTCTTATGCTAAGGTGTTCAATGAAGGAACTGAGAAGATGCCTTGCATTAACCCAGTCTGTACCAGCAACGTCTATTTTATATTATTGTAGCTATATTTAGAAGATTTTGTGAAGCTTGGGAAGGATGTATGGTAGCTAAAACGATTAATTGAGATAGTATGTAAGCTTTTAATGAGTAGACGTCCTTCCTAACCTGAATATAAATAGTCTAACAGCAGCCAGAATATAATGACAAGGATGCTATTGGTACTGAATGGATGAAGAACGAACACTAAGGACTTCCTCGTGTTTTTTTCATATATTCCGTTGGTCACTTACACATTTATTCACCAGGGTACACTTGCTTGTACCATTGTGATCTTATAAATAATCAAACATGCCACTATCTCTTTCTAAACTGGATACTGTTTCCCTGTTTAGCCGCTTCTCTACCGGCGACGTCTTTTTAACATTATTCTGGCTACTCTTAGACGATTTTATTAAGTATACAGGGCCTTCAGCAATTATGGAGCTTCGAACTATCCCACTTAACTCTTTCTACTACCACATAACCTTCTTAAACTGCACAACATCGTCTCAATATAGCTTGAATATAATAAAAAAGCCGTCGCCGGTACAGAAGTGGTTAAATTGTTGTTTATGCTCCTGATACTTGTTGAAATCAGGAAACCCTGTGTATATTGTAAATTGTGTTTATTGTGACACTTACTGACTAGCAACGCCTTCAGCTTGACAGAGTTATGCTCAATTCGATAAATGGATATAAAATCGTAGCCATGTACTTAACCTTTAAATTATTTGATGGGATAATGCTTAGAGTGTTAAAGATATCTATGTGGTAACCCAGGTTCGAATCCCGGTAGGATCAAATGCCTTAATTAATTTAAATGGGAAGTGTTTTGTGTTTGGAGTGAAATTAATATATTAGATAATTACTAATACTTTACAAGCGGAGTCACACGAGCTATTTTTGTTTAAGGGGAGATGGATAATTTTTCTAGATCCCCTTCTCCCTCATGTTTAGCCCCATTAGTTTTCAGATTTTAAGATGTTTGCCCCATTAGTTTGTCGCTTTTAAGAACTTTCGCCCCATTTATTTGTCAATATTAAGACCTTACGTGCTATTTAGGTGTCGATTTTTCCTGGCGAACGATAGTGAGCCTGTAATTTTAAAAGAATCGGCCTTCGGCCCGGACATTTTTCTGGCCAGGCAGCTTGGGGAACAACAACAACAACAACAACAACAACCGAAAAATGTACAAATTAATCTAGCAGGGGGATCTAATGGATTTTTAATTAAGTTTGATGGAGGTCTATGGAGGAAACTAAAAACATAATAAAAAAGTGAAGAAAATCAACCAAAAACAGAAAAAAAAGAACCATCTCCCCATAAATCTTTCGCCGCTCATTTCTCGTTAACTAGTGGACACATGAAACTACTATAGTCAGTTAATTCTAGGTTGGGCAGAAATCGTAACCTCTAACCTCTGTAACTCAAAAAGGGCTAGAGCAAATGAGCTGTCAATTTCCACACCTATTCCCTAGCCAAGTTTACCTGTTTGATATAAATATTAGCTCGATTACTCTAGTAGTTTTTGAGTTATGAGAGGCTAGGGGTTACGATTTTTGTCCAACCTAGAATGAACGGACTATAACTCTGCATCATATTAATACCAAGTGGTCGTAAGTAACAGCATATTTGGCTATACGAACGTTTTAATAGCTGAATCGTTAGGATGGGAACAAGCTCATTTCTCGCCAGCATAAAATAATTAGACTATAGGAATCTGGAGTATATATATTTTCTTAGATGGAAAAATCGTCTAATAATTGCCGGCATATAATGCAAAGGATAAATAGCTGAATAATATTGCTGAATAAAATCGTCTAATAGTTGCCAGAATATAATGCAAAGGACGTCACGAAAAATTTACAAATTTATCTAGAAGGAGATCTTGGAGGTGTGTATTTAAACCTTGATGGAGATCTAGGGAGACAACTAAAGTAATATATACAGTATATATATATATATACAGTATATATATCAACCAATAAATAAACCATTCCCCCTTTAACCCATTCAGTACCAGTGACGTCATTTTGATCATATTCTGGACACTATTAGACGATTTTATTCCGTTTAAAAAGGGCCTCCAGCAATTAACAGGCTCCGAACTATCTCACCTAACCCTTTTTACCACCACAGAGACTTCTTAAGCAGCGTAAAATCGTATAAAACTAGCTTGAATAAAACTACAAAGACGTCGCCGGTACAGAAGGGGTTAATTATGTTTAGTGGAGGACAGAGATAGACAAAATGCTTGCCAGAAGGGTCAATAATGCAACACTATGTTTATGCAACAACTTGGGAACTTATACCTATTACCAAGGATAACAAAGGAAGGCAAGTAACAACTCATTAAAGCGGCATAGTGGCTAGTTTTTGGTTTATTAATATAATAAATATTAATTTATTATTTAGTTTCCTCCCTATACCGCCATCAAACTTTAAAAAAACTCACCCCCTAGACCCCCCTTCAATAAAAATGTGTAAATTTTTTGTTAGAAAAAATGTCCCGGCCGATGACCGGTTCCTCTTAACATTACAGGCTCGTTATCGCTCGCCAGGATATTATCGACACGTAAATGGCACGAAAGATCTCAACATTGAAAACGAAATTGGGTAAAAGGTGTTAAAATCGCCAAACTAATGGGCCGAACGTCTTATAATTTGAAAACTAATAGGGCTAAACATGAGGAAGAAGTGGGGCCAGAAAAACGGCCCATCTCCCCTTAATGATCCTCCATAGTAATATACACTGTATTATATATACAGTACAGAATATTTCGGTTCAAGGCAAGTAACGGAAAGGTAATTCAAGTTGTTAAGGGGGAGGTACTCGCTTTTTCTGGACCCCCTTCTCCCTCATGTTTAGACCCATTAGTTTTGAGATTTTGAGACCTTTCACCCCATTACTTTGTCAATAGTAAGACATTTCGTGCCGTTTAGGTGTCGACTTTTTCCTGGCGAGCGATAGCAAGCCTGTAATTTTTTAAGGAACCGGCCTTTGGCCTGAACATTTTTCTACCGAAAAATGTACAAATATATCTTGAAAGAGGTTATAGGGGGTGTTTTTTTTAAACTTGATGGAGGTCTAACGAGGAAACTAAAAAAACAAAATATATATATATATATATATATAATTTATATATATATATATATATATATATATATACATATATATATATATATATATATATACCGGTATATAAATGAATAAGGAGCCCCCTCAAAACAAGCACTTGCCCCTTAAGTAAAAAAGAAAATAAAGAACGATGATATCCAAAAAGTAAAGAAGATGGATAGATGTGATTTAGAAGTTTGCTGAGGGAGATGGATTAAGCAAACTGTCATCATCAAGAGTTGCTGTATTATGTGTGGCAGTGAAGGAATTGATATATATATATATATATATATATATATATATATATATATATATATATATATATATACAGTATATAAGGCAGTGTCATCATTATTGATTGATGTGAAAGGAATTGATTAAAGGTTCGTAAAATACAATTTGTTATCCAACAGTATTTTCATGAAGATGGAAAATTAGATATACTTATTCCGTTCTTAAAGGGGCCTCATTACAGCAAGGTTAAAGACTATGGCGCAGTAAGTACTTGTAACATATCACGCTTCTAAGCTTAAATATAACCACAAACTATGGCGCAGTAAGTACTTGTAACATATCACGCTTCTAAGCTTAAATATAACCACAAACTATGGCGCAGTAAGTACTTGTAACATATCACGCTTCTAAGCTTAAATATAACCACAAACTATGGCGTAGTAAGTACTTCTAACATATCACGCTTCTAAGCTTAAATATAACCACAAACTATGGCGCAGTAAGTACTTCTAACATATCACGCTTCTAAGCTTAAATATAACCACAAACTATGGCGCAGTAAGTACTTGTAACATATCACGCTTCAAAGCTTAAATATAATCACAAACTATGGCGCAGTAAGTACTTGTAACATATCACGCTTCTAAGCTTAAATATAATCACAAACTATGGCGCAGTAAGTACTTCTAACATATCACGCTTCTAAGCTTAAATATAACCACAAACTATGGCGCAGTAAGTACTTGTAACATATCACGCTTCTAAGCTTAAATATAACCACAAACTATGGCTCAGTAAGTACTTCTAACATATCACGCTTCTAAGCTTAAATATAACCACAAACTATGGCGCAGTAAGTACTTGTAACATATCACGCTTCTAAGCTTAAATATAATCACAAACTATGGCGCAGTAAGTACTTCTAACATATCACGCTTCTAAGCTTAAATATAACCACAAACTTACAAACCCTTCCCAATCACTGTCCTAAGTATTCATATATATTCACCAACCCACCAATTAACTTACAAATAAACCTAATTAATTAAATCAATGAAAGTAATGAATATATGTGGTACTCTAAGGAAACTCACCTAGGATACTCACACCGAAATTCAGCGCACTAAGCGTACAACAGACGGGAGCTGACGGGAGCAATATACGTGAATGTGTGACCCCACCATTAGGCTATCAAGACAGTTAAAGGTTTATGCACAAGCCTACGACATATTATTCATCCTCGAATACTGAATATTTATCTGAGCTTGCACATAATACCCAACTGCACTATGGTAACCAAACCCAGTATTATGCATTGATCATAAAGAGAACTCGATCAGCATCAAGGTCTATATACTTTTACTATGTATATATACTATATATAGAGAGAGATATCTTGGCCAGCACCTACCCTCACACTTGAGACCCACGCCCGGCATCGGAATGGTTTAATAATCCCCCCCCCCCCCCCCCCCGAGCTGTTCCCGGCTTAGCTTACCTTGTTAACTGGTCCTTGATTGGCTGTCAGAGTCACCTGATGTGTAGGGGAGATGGGCCATTTTTCTGGTCTCCCTTCTTCCTCATGTTTAGCAGATTTTAAAATGTTTGCCCCATTAGTTTGTTGATTATAAGACCTTTCGCCCCATTTCTTTGTCAATATTTAGACCTTTCGTGCTATTTAGGTGTCGAGTTTTTTCCCTGGCGGATGATAGTGAGCTTGTAAAGTTGGAAGAACCGGCCGAATTTTTCTACTGAAAAATGTACAAATTTATCTTGAAGGGGGCTCTAGAGGGTGTTGTTCAAGCTTGATGGAGGTAACTAAAAAAATAAATGAATACATTAAGTAATAGACCAAAAGATAAACAAAATAAAATAAAAACAAAAATTAAAAAAACGGCCACTATCCCCTTAAACCCCCCCGGAACTGTTGATGGCTTAGCTTACCTTGTTACCTGGCCCTTGATTGGCTGTCAGAGTCACCTGATGTGTGTGTGTCGTTATCTATGACGTGGACATGGCCGGTGTGTTTGGGGATCCCCTTACCTTTGAGGTCACATTTTTGGGTGCTTTGACACTCTCTCCTTCACATTTACAACACCGTTAAGGGGAGATGGCTTATTTATTGGCTCATTTATTTATCTTTATATTATATTTTTAGTTTCCTCCCTAGACCTCCATCAAGCTTAAAAACCACCTACCCAAGACCTTCCTTCAAGATAAATTTGTACATTTTTCGACAGAAAAATTTCCCGGCCGTAGGCCGGTACCACTTAAATTACAGGATCGCTATCGCTCGCCAGGAAAAAATCGACACCTAAATAACACGAAAATTCTTAATATTGACATAAAAATGGGGCGAAGGGTCTTAAAATTGCTATACTAACTCTTCTTCACATTTAAAATACCGTTAACCCCTTCTGTACCTGCGACGTCTTTTTATTTTTATTCTAGCTATATTTAGAGGATTTTACGCGGTTTAAATAGGATCTGTGGTAGTAAAAAGGGTTACGTGAGATAGTTCGAACCCTTTCAATTGCTGTAGGCTCTTTTGAAACTTAATAATTATAGTAGCCAGATTAAAGTTTAAATGAGTTAACGCTACAGAAGGGGTGAACATTGCCAGTATACCATTAACGCTACAGAAGGGGTGAACATTGCCAGTATACCATTAACGCTACAGAAGGGGTGAACATTGCCAGTATACCATTAACGCTACAGAAGGGGTGAACATTGCCAGTATACCATTAACGCTACAGAAGGGGTGAACATTGCCAGTATACCATTAACGCTACAGAAGGGGTGAACATTGCCAGTATACCATTAACGCTACAGAAGGGGTGAACATTGCCAGTATACCATTAACGCTACAGAAGGGGTGAACATTGCCAGTATACCATTAACGCTACAGAAGGGGTGAACATTGCCAGTATACCATTAACGCTACAGAAGGGGTGAACATTGCCAGTATACCATTAACGCTACAGAAGGGGTGAACATTGCCAGTATACCATTAACGCTACAGAAGGGGTGAACATTGCCAGTATACCATTAACGCTACAGAAGGGGTGAACATTGCCAGTATACCATTAACGCTACAGAAGGGGTGAACATTGCCAGTATACCATTAACGCTACAGAAGGGGTGAACATTGCCAGTATACCATTAACGCTACAGAAGGGGTGAACATTGCCAGTATACCATTGCTCTCAATAGACAGTCAACAGGTGACAAACTCTAATTAGTTTAGCCCCATTGTATCGTAGCTGTGGCTTAAGGGGAGATGGGTCGTTTTTCTGGGCCTCTTCTCCCTCATTTTTTGGCCCATTACTTTTCAGATTTTAAGACGTTTGTCCCATTAGTTTGTCGATTTTAAAACCTTTCGTCCCATTTCTATATCAATATCAAGACCTTTCGTGCCACTTAGGTGTTGATTTTTTCCCTGGCGAGCGATAGTGAGTTGTAATTGTAAGAGAAACCGGCCTTCGGCCGAGACATTGTTTTATCGAAAAATTTACAAATTTATCTTGAAGGGGGGTCTAGGGAGTGTTTTTTTAAGCTTGATGGAATTCTAGCGAGGAAACTAAAAAATACACGAATATATATATATAAATAGTCACCCAAAATAACCACTGTCCCCTGAATATGATACCTATTTGAAGTATATTTGTTTTGTATTTGAAAACTGCGAGCCAACTGACGTAGTTGGAGTAAGAGACAGAATGAGCACTATAGTCTGTTTCATTTCATCTGACGGTAAATTGAATCCCTTAGCAGCTAATTTATCGATACTTAATGTGAAAATGCCAAACCACTATGTCTCTGCTTCATATGTTAAGACCAAGATATACAATTAGCACCATTTTTTCACTATAAATTCTTCAAATTAACGGAGAAATCTTGATGGGAACTTTGCAATTAACCACTTGCAAGTTTTGTTTCATAAGGAAGTTGGAGCTGTAGACATCGACATTTAGCAGAATTACAAGATACAATACGGTTGTAATACATCTAAACATAAATACATCCCAATTCAATCGTTTTTTGTTCATCAGAAACCTACATTAATATTGCATTGTTGTTTAATAGAGATCTTTACGGCTCCAACTTCCTTATAGTCTGAAACTCGCAAGTGGTCAATTTACCGTCAGTTGAAAAGAAACAGAGCACAAGATCGGTCGACAAGAACTAAATATTCGCTCGGGCTAACATCCAACAGATCACAGCTTACTAACTCTGAAGACAGTCTATTTTTCCCCAGCTAATGGTAAATTAAACCCCTGAGCAACCCTTACCTCGAGACTTAAGGGGTAGTGCTTGGTTTTTGGTCTATACATTTATTTATTTATTTATTTTTGAGCTTCCTCACTAGACCTCCATCAAGCTTAGAAAAACACCACCTAGACTCCCTTGCAAGATACATTTGTAAATTTTCGGTAGAAAAATTTCCCGGTTCCTTCTAAAATTGCAGGCTCGCTATCGCTCGCCAGGAAAAAATCGACACGTAAATGGCACAGGTCTTAATATTGACAAAGAAATGGGGCGAAAGATTTCAAAATCGCCAAACTAAGGGAACGAACGTCTTAAAACATCAAAAGTAATATGCCAAACATGAGGGAGAAGGGGATCCAGAAAAAGCGACTACCTCCCCCTTAACAATACTTTTAATAATCACCGTCGCATAAGTCAATCAGCGCGAACTATTGCCAATTAACTCCTTCTGTACCGGCGACGTCCTTTTTATTTTATTCTAGGTACTACTAATCGACATAATTAAATTTAGTAGGAATGATCTCTAGCAATTATAAGGCTTCGAACTATTTCAATCAACCCTTTTAGCTACCACAGATCCTTCCTGAGCTGAAAAAGGTCGTCTGAATATGGCTAGATTCAAGTATAACACAGAGTCCCTGATACCTCGTATAATCAAAGCCACCCAACATCGACATTTTGCTGGACACACTTTTAAAGCACAGTGTGTTTATGTTTGTTTATGTTTTTAAACCTTTGCAGACTGTGACGCATTTTTTCAGTATGTTCTGGCTATCATGAGACCATTTTATACAGTTTACCCTTCCTAATCTGGATAAAATAGTTTAATAATAGCCGGAGAACAGAAACGAAATGCGTATTGGATCTTGAAAGGGTTAACCCTATCTAATTATATGTCGGACAGGTTGGGAGAGTGGTATTCTGACCAGGATTCGAACCCCCTCACCCCAGGTATATTTGGGAGAACTGGGCACCGTAACCACTCGGCCATGAGCGGATGAGGCCCTATATAAAAATGTTAGGGACAGTCCCTGCTATACAGTAGAGGTTACCAGTCTGGAGAGGTAGACAAAGCCTCCTGTCGAAAGTATTATTACCTCACGGTGAAGATAACCTATACTAATGAATTGCTCCTCAAGGCACTTGGTCTAAAGGACATGCATTTTTGTCCAATCAAATTAATGACTAAGCCTTTTCCTCCGTGGCCTATGACTTGCGATGTCCATAATAAACGTCTAGGTAGGTTTATAATAGCGAGTCATTAGGGCTATACAATGGCCGTGATTATTTCCTGATTGGCATTAACACTTACAGTACCGGTGACATCCTTATTATCATATTCTGGCAACTTTTAGACGAATTTATTAAATTTAGGAAAGGTCTATGGATATTTAAAATACCTCCAACTGTCTCTTTAATCCCTTTTAACAAGGGGTTTAAGTGTTTTGACGATATATATATATATATATATATATATATATATATATATATATATAGAGAGAGAGAGATAAGTAACTCATCAGGGTAGCTAGTCTAAGACCCATGTCACAATAATTACCACACGGTGTAACTAACCTCTGAGCGGGACAACCAGGAACCAACCTACCGAGTTCCTGTACTGTCTGTCTGGGTGTAAAGGGCAAGGGGAGAGAGAGAGAGAGAGAAAAAGAACGAGAGAGAGAGAGAGTGTGTGTGTGCGAGAGAGAGAGAGAGAGAGAGCAAGGGAGAGAGAGAGAGAGTGAGAGTGAGATAGTTACACAGAGTTACATAGATACACAGACTACACAGACTTGCGGTCCCTACTAGGTAGTCCGGATTTATTGCTAAAATAGAATTTACTACAAAGGGGAAGGCAAGGATAGCAAAGAAGGAAGGCTCTCTCCCCATCCACCTCTCCCTCCGACCGTTAGTCGGCATGAAATTAAGTTGGGGAAAGATGTCCCCCAGCAGAATGAGAAAAACTTCTACTGGGAAATGTATAGTAAAGAACGAAGATGCGAAATATTATATACTACTGATGCTTAACCTTTGTGTGTGTGTTTTTTTTTTTATTTTGTTTCCCTATATTATTCCCAACTCCTCAAAATGAATGTCTAGAGTTCTTTTGAATGTGTAAATTGTGTTACATTGTACCACTTTCTCATGCAATTTGTTCCACTCGATGACCACACTGTAGGTGAAGAAGTGCTTTGTGACATCGAGATTCGCCCTCCTGGTTTTTAATTTCATTCCATTTCCCCGAGTTAATGAACTATTATCTATTTTGAAAAGTGAATCTACATCAATTTTGTCAATCCCTTTAATATCTTGAAACACTCGATTAATTGACCTCGCAATCTTCTTCTTAAGTGAAAATAAATCTAATTTGTTGATAAGATTTATTTTTTAGCGATGGAATCAACTTTGTCGCTCTACGCTGCACCGGACTCGAGCTTTCCATGTCCTTGTTCAGATAAGGAGACCAAAATTGCACACCATATGGGGCCTCACTATGCTTTTTAATAAAGGTACTATAATGTTCTCATTTTTTATAAGTAAAATTTCTCTTAATATATCCCAATGCTCGAATTGGCCTTGTTCGCAGCTGCTGCACATTGATCTGAGGTCTTTAGGTTTTCAGATATAAGAACCCCCAGGTCTTTACAGATATAAGAACCCCCAGGTCTTTAACAGATATAAGAACCCCCAGGTCTTTAACAGATATAAGAACCCCCAGGTCTTTAACAGATATAAGAACCCCCAGGTCTTTACAGATATAAGAACCCCCAGGTCTTTAACAGATATAAGAACCCCCAGGTCTTTAACAGATATAAGAACCCCCAGGTCTTTAACAGATATAAGAACCCCCAGGTCTTTAACAGATATAAGAACCCCCAGGTCTTTAACAGATATAAGAACCCCCAGGTCTTTAACCTTAATGCACTTGTTTTGATTGGCTGGCCTTTTTTCATCTTGTATTCATATTTTTTGTTTTTATTACCTATTTGTCAACATTGAATGGCATCTGCCAATTTTCCGACCACTACTATTTTATTTAAATCAGATTGCAGTTTATATATGTCTTCTTCGGTTAATACTGATTTTCCTATCTTTGTGTCATTAGCGAACTTTGAGATAATTTATTTAGTTCAACATCGATGTCATGTATATACTGTAGATTAGAAACAAAACTGGTCCCAGGACCGATACCTGAGGCACTCCACTATAAACAGGCTCCCACTCAGCTTCTACTCCAGAGAGAGAGAGAGAGAGAGAGAGAGAAGAGAGAGAGAGAGAGAGCGAGTAAACAAGAGAACAAGTACTCAGGAAAGGGAAGAGTGGAGCCAACATGTAACCATTTAATTTATTAGTTGTGCGCCTGATAACATGATATACTGAATTGAGACCAGTGTCCTAATTTATGACATCCCTCTCACCAAACTGACAATACATATTTTCTTCCTTATGGCCAGCTTACCTTGTGTTTAAGTATATTCCTTAACCCCTTCTGTACCGGCGAGATATCTTTATTTTATTCTAGCATAACCCTTATATCTTTATTTTATTCTAGCATTAACCCTTAAAAGATACGATGATACATTCCTTTTCTGTGTTCCGGCTATTATTAGACGATTGTGTTCATATTAGGAAGAATATATGGAAGTCGGAGGGATAATTGAGATAGTTTTTACCCATTTAATTCCCGCAGATCCTCCCTAATCATTATAAAATCGTCTAATGATAGCCAGAATAAACTGTCAAAATACGTCATAATCTTCAAAGGGTTAAAGTCAACAAAATCTGGTGCAAACAACATTCACTTTTTTTTTTTTTTTTTTTTTACATTCTCTTCATGGCTATTATTTGTAAACAAAATTGAGGTTTTGTTTGCCGTGCTCTAAGGAAACTAATGGTAAAATGGAACAAATAATAGCTCTCCCCCTTTCACCGAAGAATGAGATGGCTATGATGATTTGTTTCGGTACGTTTGAGTGGTTTGGGTTGTAGAATACCGCTAGAGTTCAGTCTACTCTACTCTGCTCTCTCTCTCTCTCTCTCTCTCTCTCTCTCTCTCATCCTCTCTCTCTCTCTCTCTCTCTCTCTCTCTCTCTTCTCTCTCTCTCTCTCTCTCTCTCTCTCACTTTTACCAGCACCTCAATCTTTATCTCCATCCCAGCTGTTAACTCCCCAATATACGACACCTACCCGTGATTCCCAGTGTGATAAATTCTAGGCGCTCTAGATGCAGCCATAAAAGCTTATTGACCTTTACTTCACTTTCCCTCGATGCTCTGTGAAGGGGAATAATATGGTGTTCAGATTAGTTTTTTTTTTTTTTTTTTATCATACCCCCAAGACCCCCCCTTCCATATAAATTTGTAAATTTTTTCGGTAGAAAAATTTCCCGGCCAAAGGCCGGTTTCCTCCTAAATTACAGGCTCGCTAACGCTCGCTAGGAAAACATCGACACCTTAATGGCACAAAAGGTCTTAAATTGACAGAAATTGGGCGAAATGTCATAAAATCGCCAAACTAACGAGGCGAACGTCTTAAAATTAAAAAAAACATTGGGTTTAAACATGTGGGAGGAGTAGGTTCGAAAAACAAAAAAGTCCCTCAAGTGGAAATCTATCCTTAATATTGGTCCCCCCCCCCCCCCCTGTAGATTGTTACTCCCTGCTAAGTCATAAAGTGTTATTTTTCTGGACTCCCTTCTTTCTGGTGTTTAGCCCCATTTGGTTTGACATTTTAAGGCGTTCGCTCCATTAGTATGGCGATTTGAAAACCTTTTACATAAGAACATTAGAACATAAGACAATGGGAGTCTGCAGAAAGCCGATTGGCCCACAGAAGGCAGATCCCTCTAACACCCATCCCATGTGAACTTGTAAGTGTCGATTTTTTTTGGCGAGCGATAGCGAGCCCGTAATTAATCCTTTTAGCCACCATACCTCCTTCCTAGGCTTCATGAAATCGTCTAAATGTAGCTGAAATCCAAAGAAGACGTCGCCGGTACATAAATTGTTAACTGGGGCAAGATTGGTCACCTTATATTTTTGTTAGGAAGTTGGAGACGTCAGCAAAGTGGTTCTCCCAGTACAGAGCAATATTACTGTACTGGGGGTGAACTGGATTACCTGTACTGGTGTAGGGGGTAGGGGTTATTACTGTGCTGGGGTGAACTGGATTACCTGTACTGTGTGTAGGGGGTAGGGGTTATTACTGTACTGGGGTGAACTGGATTACCTGTACTGGTGTAGGGGGTAGGGGTTATTACTGTGCTGGGGTGAACTGGATTACCTGTACTGGTGTAGGGGGTAGGGGTTATTACTGTGCTGGGGTGAACTGGATTACCTGTACTGGTGTAGTGGGTAGGGGTTATTACTGTGCTGGGGTGAACTGGATTACCTGTACTGGTGTAGGGGGTAGGGGTTATTACTGTGCTGGGGTGAACTGGATTACCTGTACTGGTGTAGGGGGTAGGGGTTATTACTGTGCTGGGGTGAACTGGATTACCTGTACTGGTGTAGGGGGTAGGGGTTATTACTGTGCTGGGTGAACTGGATTACCTGTACTGGTGTAGGGGGTAGGGGTTATTACTGTGCTGGGTGAACTGGATACCTGTACTGGTGTAGGGGGTAGGGGTTATTACTGTGCTGGGGTGAACTGGATTACCTGTACTGGTGTAGGGGGTAGGGGTTATTACTGTGCTGGGGTGAACTGGATTACCTGTACTGGTGTAGGGGGTAGGGGTTATTACTGTGCTGGGGTGAACTGGATTACCTGTACTGGTGTAGGGGGTAGGGTTATTACTGTGCTGGGGTGAACTGGATTACTGTACTGTGTAGGGGGTAGGGGTTATTACTGTGCTGGGGTGAACTGGATTACCTGTACTGGTGTAGGGGGTAGGGGTTATTACTGTGCTGGGGTGAACTGGATTACCTGTACTGGTGTAGGGGGTAGGGGTTATTACTGTGCTGGGGTGAACTGGATTACCTGTACTGGTGTAGGGGGTAGGGTTATTTACTTGTTTATATACTTATGTATTTGTTTATATATTTATTATTTATTTGTAAATATTTTAGTGTCCTCCCTTTGCCTCCATCAAGCTTATTATTAGGAAAAACATAAACATCCTCAAGATCCCCCTTGAGATAATCCTCAAGATCCCTCTTCGAGATAATCCTCAAGATCCCCCTTCGAGATAATCCTCAAGATCCCCCTTCGAGATAATCCTCAAGATCCCCCTTCGAGATAATCCTCAAGATCCCCCTTCGAGATAATCCTCAAGATCCCCCTTCTAGATAATCCTCAAGATCCCCCTTCGAGATAATCCTCAAGATCCCCCTTCTAGATAATCCTCAAGATCCCCCTTCGAGATAATCCTCAAGATCCCCCTTCGAGATAATCCTCAAGATCCCCCTTCGAGATAATCCTCAAGATCCCCCTTCGAGATAATCCTCAAGATCCCCCTTCGAGATAATCCTCAAGATACCCCTTCGAGATAATATTGTATTCTTTTTGGTAGAAATATGTCCCCGGCCGAAGGCTGGGGACAAAGTATTCACAAAGTATTCACAAAGTATTCACAAATTATTCACAAAGTATTCATAAATTATTCACAAAGTATTCATAAATTATTCACACAGTATTCACAAAGTATTCACACAGTATTCACAAATTATTCACACAGTATTCACACAGTATTCACACAGTATTCGCAAAGTATTCACACAGTATTCACAAATTATTCACAAAGTATTCACAGAGTATTCACAGTATTCACAAATTATTCACAAAGTATTCACAGTATTCACAAAGTATTCACAAATTATTCATAAATTATTCACAAAGTATTCACACAGTATTCACACAGTATTCACAAGTATTCACAAGTATTCAAAAGTCTTCGGGATTCAAACGCCCGACATGGTGTTGCGTTTGTCCGCGGTCTTCCCCACCTTGACTCGTATTCATAGTTTATCTGGTCCCCTTTCTCCCTCGTGTTTAGCCCCATCAGTTTTCAGATTTTAAGACGTTCGGCTCATTAGTTTGTCGATTTTATAACCTTTCGTCTCAGTTCTATATCAATATTAAGACCTTTTGTGCCATTTAGGTGTCGATTTTTCCTGGCGAGCGAAAGCGAGCGCCTGTAATTATAAGAGGAATCGGCTTTCGACCGGGATATTTTGCTATCGAAAAATGCACAAATGTATCTTGATGGGGGTCTAGGGGGTGTTTTTCTAAGTTTGAGGGATGTCTAGTGAGGAAACTAAAAACATAATGAATACATGAATTAACAAATATATATACAGTATATACACAAAAAGTAAGCCACTAACC
The DNA here is from genome assembly GCA_037953745.1 of Lithodes maja. Lineage (NCBI taxonomy): Eukaryota > Metazoa > Arthropoda > Malacostraca > Decapoda > Lithodidae > Lithodes > Lithodes maja. Next base: position 19,621 of record JBAKBP010031976.1, read on the forward strand.
CCTAGGTGATGGGTGGTGGTGCCGGGATTGTCAGACGGGTTCCCAGGGAGCAGCAACCATGATCTGCACGGGTTTCACACGCTTGTACCCATCGTTTATTTTTTATTTTTTTACAGCTATGTCTTTTTAACTATATTCTGGCTACTATTAGACGATTTTATTCAGTTTAAAAGGGGCCTCTAGCAATTAACAGGCTTCGAACCATCTCACTTAACCATTTTGACTTCCAAAGATCCTTTTTAAACTACTCAAAGTCGTCTAAATTTCACTAGAATAAAAATCAACAGAAGTCGCTGTTACAGAAGGGGTTAATAATAGCCGGAAAACAAAACATAAATGCGTATTAGCTCTTGAAAGGGTTAAGTCCGGATGGCCTAGTAGGGGGCTCGAGGTCTGTGCCGTCTGTGTATCTATGTGACTTGTGTAAGAAAGTGATGACCGAGCCTGTGGTGCAGCTCTCGAAATAGCTTTATTAAGGGGAGATGGGCCGTTTTTCTGGCCCCCTTTCTCCCTCGTGTCTAGCCCCATTAGTTTTTAGATTTTTAAACGTTCGCCCCATTAGTTTGTCGATTATAAACCTTTCGTCCCATATCTATATCAATATCAAGACCTTTCGTGCCATTTAGGTGTCGATTTTTCCTGGCGAGCGATAGCGAGCCTGTAATTTTAAGAGAAAGCAGCCTTCGGCTGGACATTTTTTTTTCTATTGATAAATGTACACATTTATCTTGAAGGGGGGTCAAGGGAGTGTGTGTGTGTGTGTGTGTGTTTTTGTTTTTCTTTCTTCTTAAGCTTGATGATGGTCAAGGGAGGAAACTAAAAAAATTATAAACAAATACAAAAATGATGAAATAAATACGCCCATGCCCCCTTACTTGATGACTGGGCCCGGGGCGATACAAATAAATACGCCCATGCCCCCTTACTTGATGACTGGGCCCGGGGCGATACAAATACCCAGTGAGGAAATAATACCCAGTGAGGAAATAATGCTGCTTGCCAAGTATAAACCACTGGGGGGTTACCGGTATGTTGTTGTTGTTGTAACGCATTGCTTCAACACATATTTGGTAATATGGGGTACGCTCTGGTTAAGGGGGGGGGGGGATGGGCTTATTTATTGGCTCATTTATATACCTTATTTTCATTAGTTCCCTCCTAGACCTCCATCAAGCTTTAAAAAAAAAAAAAAAAAAAAAAAAAAAAAATCCACCCCAAGACCCTCCTTCAAGATTAATTTGTACATTTTTCGATAGAAAAATGTCCTGGCCGAAGGCCAGTTTCTCTTAAATTACAGGCTCGCTATCGCTCTCCAAGCAGAAATCGACACCTAAATGACACGAAAAGTCTTAATATTGACAAACAAATGGGGTGAATAGTCTTCATATCGCCAAACTAATGGGCCGAACGTCATAAATTCTGAAAACTAATGGGGCTGAACACGAGGAAGAAGGGGTGCCAGAAAAAACAGCCCATCTCTCCTTAATCCTCTCAATGGGCAATGACGCCACCTTCCGATAAAGGGACTGGAGTTCTCGAAAAGGGGCTCCAGTCCTGACGCTATTCTTGACTTACAGTGTGCTGGCTTACTAATCCAGATGTACACCCGCTCCCTTGCCCACTCTTCACCACCACCACCAACACCAACTCCAACAACAACAACAACAACATTTTAGCACATACCACCACCATCAACAACAACAACTTTGCCACATAGCACCAACACCACATACCTGTTACGTAAGACTTTTGACAGTCACTGTAAGTATGGGTAATAAGATTAGGAAGACGTTTTGAGATACGCTCCTATCTTGGTTTAGCTGTTGACTCTATATAAGGGTGACTGAAGGTGTCTATGGCCTTAAGAGATGTAGATATTATGTTTTAGTTATAGGTTGATTATAGATAGGTTGATCTCACCTCTCGTTCTCTCTGCTCGATGATGATAGATTAATTAGGTAGATATAGTATCGCCGCCACCATCCCACTTATACCTTATACATATATTATATATACTGTAGGTAAAGGGGAAAAGGAAAGAAAGTGGTATCCAACCAACTTTGATATTTATTCAAGTAACAACTGAATATACAGTAGTACTAAATATGAGTAAATAGAGAATTCCCTATATTGAGAGGAATCTCTGAGCTATGTTCTCTCGCTCGTGGCTAATGTCTATCTAACCTCTCAATACCTCTCCCTACCTCTCACCTGCTTTGGCAACCTCGAAACACCTCACAGCCACGTGATCGTCATTGGTCATACGATCAGATGCTTGGGCAACATCAAGGTGCCATAGTAAGCTTCATCAAGGTGCCATAGTAAGCTTCATCAAGGTGCCACAGTAAGCTTCATCAAGGTGCCATAGTAAGCTTCATCAAGGTGCCATAGTAAGCTTCATCAAGGTGCCATAGTAAGCTTCATCAAGGTGCCATAGTAAGCTTCATCAAGGTGCCATAGTAAGCTTCATCAAGGTGCCATAGTAAGCTTCATCAAGGTGCCATAGTAAGCTTCATCAAGGTGCCATAGTAAGCTTCATCAAGGTGCCATAGTAAGCTTCATCAAGGTGCCATAGTAAGGTGCCATAGTAAGCTTCATCAAGGTGCCATAGTAAGGTGCCATAGTAAGCTTCATCAAGGTGCCATAGTAAGCTTCATCAAGGTGCCATAGTAAGCTTCATCAAGGTGCCATAGTAAGCTTCATCAAGGTGCCATAGTAAGCTTCATCAAGGTGCCATAGTAAGCTTCATCAAGGTGCCATAGTAAGCTTCATCAAGGTGCCATAGTAAGCTTCATCAAGGTGCCATAGTAAGCTTCATCAAGGTGCCATCGTAAGCTTCATCAAGGTGCCATAGTAAGCTTCATCAAGGTGCCATAGTAAGCTTCATCAAGGTGCCATAGTAAGCTTCATCAAGGTGCCATAGTAAGGTGCCATAGTAAGGTGCCATAGTAAGCTTCATCAAGGTGCCATAGTAAGCTTCATCAAGGTGCCATAGTAAGGTGCCATAGTAAGGTGCCATAGTAAGGTGCCATAGTAAGGTGCCATAGTAAGCTTCATTTGTGTGGGAAAGGAAAATTAGTCAATGATTTTAGAAGGGGGAAGTTACAAAGAGTTACAATGAAGGATCGTCATGTACAGTCTCCCACCTAAATATATGGACACTGTAACTAAAGCATCTTCAAATTATCTGAGATATGGATATAGTGAATCCTTAATAAATTATTGAATAGTTAGATGTAATAATATACCACCACCACCACCACCACCACCAACAACAATTTGTTTTTGCCACATACCACCACTAACAATAACAACAACTTTACTACATACCAACACCACCACCACCACCACCCCAACACCACCACACCACCACCACTACTGACCTCCACACCTTTCGAAAGCAGTCCAATTACTATGAGTTCAATGGCAACAATCACTTAGTTAGTTAAAATAGGACTTCAGATGCTATCAACCCTTCTGGATTATTAAACCAGCACACTGTAAATCGTGAATAGCGTCAGTACTGGAGCCCCTTTTCGAGTACCCCAGGCCCTTGTCAATAACTTACGAAAAAGGTGTTCCTTTGTTGTCCAGTCTCGGATATTAACCCTTTGAAGATTATGAAGCATGTTGACAGTTTATTCTGGCTATCACTCGACGATTGTATACAGTTTAGGAAGGATCTGTGGGAATTATAAGGGCAATGACTACTTCAATTAACCCTCTGACTTCCATATACAGTATAATGTACTTCCATATACAGTATAGTGTACTTCCATATACAGTATAGTGTACTTCCATATACAGTATAGTGTACTTCCATATACAGTATAGTGTACTTCCATATACAGTATAGTGTACTTCCATATACAGTATAGTGTACTTCCATATACAGTATAGTGTACTTCCATATACAGTATAGTGTACTTCCATATACAGTATAGTGTACTTCCATATACAGTATAGTGTACTTCCATATACAGTATAGTGTACTTCCATATACAGTATAGTGTACTTCCATATACAGTATAGTGTACTTCCATATACAGTATAGTGTACTTCCATATACAGTATAGTGTACTTCCATATACAGTATAGTGTACTTCCATATACAGTATAGTGTACTTCCAT
>JBAKBP010031977.1:0-23750 GCA_037953745.1 Lithodes maja
GTTATGCATTTAAATAGAGAGAAGAATGAAATGAGAGTAATGTCGTCAGAGAGAAAGAGTGCAACCGTGAGAAGTTGGGAGAGAGGGCAAGGGATGTTAGAATCTCAAAGGTTCTAGGCAACCTGATCATGGAACACACAGCGAGCCTCCAGGCAATGTGCAGTACGACAACATGGGCAGCCCAGGCAGCATAGGCAGGCGGCAATGGACTACCAACCCTGTCGCGCCTAGCTATAAGCGCAAGGCTGCCAACCGGTCCATACGTCTGGCAACCACCCCCCCGGCAGCGTGGCACATTGCTACCCTCTCGCTCTGAAGCCCAACTCACTCTCTCTCTCTGAACTCCCATTGTCTTATCTATCAACTTCTCTATTGATACTACATATTAAATGGAAGGTCTCGACATGGCTTAAAACAAAACCCACCACTGGTTAGCACATGACGAGACCTTTGCAGAGATACAAAGAACATAGTTATACGTTGTCACACTCAATATAGGCAGCCAGCACGGTACAGCGGTACAGAGGTACCGCACAGTGGCGGTACAGTGGAGTACCAAGGAGTACAATCAGGTTGCGTTGCCACGCACTGGGTGCGTCACAGCCCCCCCAAGATTTTAGATAATCGACCTTAGAAGCATTATCAAAATCTGACAGGCAACCAACCGACCTGCTACCCTTAGCTGCCACTAATTGCAAAAGGTGCACAACAACTGAAGTGTGAATTATACATAAAACACAATATCGCATGCATCATGCTACAACAATAAAGACTTACAAAACTAAAAAAAAAATTTCTCGTTTATTTTATTGTTTTATAATCTTTTTGGACGGCGTTATGATAGCCTAATTTTACTCCTGCTCAACCCACACACCGTGCACGACTATCCTGGATCATCAACCCTTGATAGACAATCTGCTATCACGTTCTCACTCCCGGCAATATGCTGAATGTTGAGATTAAACTCTTGGAGCATTAGGGACCACCTGGTCAACCGCATATTCCGATTGTGAAACTGATTTAGGAATTTCAAGGGATGATGGTCCGTATAAATCGTCACTACCGGGCCGTAGGCTGGAACATAAACTTCGAAATGTTTGAGCGACAAAACGATAGCAAGAAGCTCCTTCTCTATAGTCGAGTAATTCCTTTGTGCCGAATTAAACTTGCGAGAAAAGAAGCTCACTGGGTGTTCCAAGCCCTCGGAATCAGTCTGCAGTAACACTGCCCCGGCACCCACACCGCTGGCATCAGTCGCCAGCTGAAAACTCCTGGAGAAGTCTGGGGCTCTCAAAATCGGATGTGTACACAGCAGGTGCTTGACTAGGTCGAAAGCCCTCTGACACTCCGCAGCCCAACAGAACTTCACTGACTTCGACAGTAGATCAGTTAACGGTGCTAAGACAGTAGAGTATCCCCGGATGAAGCGCCTATAATAGCCTATCATACCTAGGAACCGCATGACCTGGCGCTTAGTGGTGGGCCTGGGAAACATATTGATAGCCTGTATCTTGCTCAGGGGGGGGCACACCCGGCCTAACCCGACCACGAAGCCAAGATACTGCACAGTAGCCTTTACAAACTCGCACTTCCTCAGGTTCACCACCAGCCCAGCATCGTGCAACTTCCCAAACAGGGTCTCTAAGTGCCTTAGGTGATTTTCAAAATCGTCATCATACACTATCACGTCATCAAGGTAGACCGTGCAGTTAGGGATTTCGTCACAAATATCGTTCATCAGGTTCTGAAACGTGGCAGGTGCGTTCTTAAGCCCATAAGGCATTACGTTACATTGGTAGGTCTTGCCATCTACCACAAAACCACAAACTTGCTTAGCTCGGTCCGACAGGGGTACTTGCCAGTAGCCTTTTACAAGATCAATTTTAGTAAGGTACTTTGCATTCCCTATCTTGTCCACGCTGTCGTCAACTCGAGGCAAAGGGTAAGGGTTGGTAGTGGTCAAGCCATTTAGCCTACGAAAATCTATGCAGAACCGCACCTTGCCGTCAGGTTTTGGCTGCAACGTGACGGGTGATGTCCACTTCACATAACCTTCAGTGATCATCCCTCTCTCAACCATGTACTTTAACTCCTCCCGTAAAGCTGGCAACTTTACCGGGGGCACACGGTAGGGCACTGACTTGAAGGGCACATTATCACCGACGTCCACGTCGTGCGTTACCTGAGTAGTGAGACCTGGGTGTTCGGCGAAAACAGAGGGGTATGACCTGAACAGGCCTAGGACAGCAGCACCCTGGTGCTCAGGCAGGTGACTTACAGCTTGCCTAGCCTCTTGTTCAGTATTCCCCGCCCACTGTTCCGCGGAAATGACACAGTCCCAGCTATCCTCCTCAGCAGCATGACTGTCCCCACCTCCTTCTCCACCCTGGCCGCTGCAGGCCAGCACAGGGACAGTGAGAGGCTCTGAGGGGCGTCTCACATACTCTTTCATGAGGTTAACATGACATAACTGATGTTTTTTTCTACGGTCAGGTGTTGCAACGAGATAATCAAGGTCGGACAGTTTCTTAGCCACCACATACGGCCCAATAAACTTGGCAGAAAGGGGGGTGTCCAGGCAAAGGTAAAAGCAACATTACCTCCTGACCCACCGAAAACTCCCGAAGCTTCACCTTGGCGTCATACTGGTGCTTCATGACCGCCTGTGCATTAACCAAGTTATTACCTGCCGCTGCCATGCAACCTATAAGTCTCTCCCGGCTCTCAAGGATATATTTAAGTACAGACCCCGGCTTCTCTTCGCCCTCCCAGATCTCTTTCACCATACTTAAAGGTCCTCTCACATTATGGCCAAAGACTAGTTGATTTGGACTGAACCCCAGGCTCTCTCCTGGGACTTCACGTGCAGCGAACAGAACATACGGCAGACCCAAATCCCAATCAGTGTCATGTTCTGCACAGTAACAGCGTAGCATACTCTTCAGGGTCGAGTGCCACCGCTCCAAGACTCCCTGACTCTCGGGATGGTAGGCTGACGACACTACAGAACATATACCGTGCAACTGAAGGGTTTGCTTGAACAATTTGGATGTAAAATTGCTCCCCTGGTCTGACTGCACCTCACGTGGAAATCCATAACGGGAACAGAACAATAATAAGTTTTTAACAACTGCCTTTGCCGAGCCGTTTCTCATGGGGTATGCGTCCGGGTATCTCGTAGCCACATCCATGATTGTCAACAGGAATTTATTGCCACTACTAGTAGGCGGGAAAGGGCCAACCAAATCTACTACAACTTTGCTGAACGGAGGCCCGGGTGACAGGTATGGGAAACAAAGGTGCCTTCGGGATTGTCTGGTTAGGCTTCTCCGTTGTCTGGCAGGTCGCACACCCAGCCACCCATGCACAGACATCAGCCTTGACCCCAGGCCACCAGAAAAACCTGCCCAATGCCGCCAATGTTTTTGTTACCCCCAAATGACCCGCCACCGGCACATCATGCGCCAGACACAATAAGGACTCTCTATACTTATTTGGAACAACCACCTGGTCTACTACCCTCGCACCGCCCTCCCACTTCGATTTGGGGTCTAGAAATCTGCGGTACAATATCCTGTTGAGCCTAAAGAAATCTCCCGGCTTCGCATCCCCATCTTCCTCCAACTCTATGGCACCATTGCTATAACGAGCTAGGCTAGCGTCTTGCAGCTGCTGCTCACTAATGTCCCTGGGCGTCAATGCATCAAGATGGTTTTGTAATAAGACGTTACCCCGGCTAGTAGGCTCTACTGCCTTAGTGGCTCTCGCTACAGCTCTTGCCTCACGCGAAGTCTTACCCAACTCTGCCTTGTTACACACCATATCTGGGCCAGAATCAACTCCCGTGTTTATTATAGGTCCAAGTACCGAATCACCGAGAAGTGCAGCAGAATCAATGTCCCTTTTCCTGCCCTTAGCAACCTTCTCCTGATCCTTCCTCCACTGTCCCCGAGGTTGAGTGCTAGGCTGTGCAGGAGCCGCAGAGCGAGATCGGGTTACCACACAGGCCATCTCATCCTGTTGGCACCTCCCAACCCATTCCCGATTCTCACCATCCACGTCGGCCGCCCTCTCGGCAACGACTAAGGGTGGAGTCCCGGAAGTGGGCACCGCAAAGTCGTTGCCGAGAAGAAGGTCGACGCCCTCAACTGGCAAACACTCAACGATCCCTACATCCAGCTCCCTGCACACCTCTCCCACTCTCAACTCCAACCTCACAAGTGGGTATGACCTCGTAGCATTTATACCCTGCACCACAACAACTCTGGCCGCATTTATCGGTTTCCCTGTGAAGTTCCTCAACAAAGTTTGCGAAGCCCCCGTATCCCTCAGCAAGTCAACCCTCCGTAGTTCACTCCGTAGTTCACTCCCCCAGCTCACAAACCCGTGCCCCCGATGGCTACAGAAAGTGTCCCGGACAGGTGTCGAGCCTTCCGTACGCTTCTTTACCGCGTGTGCCTCAGCTGCTGACAACCTACCCCGGGCAGTTGCTGCAGCCTTCAGAGACACACCGATACTGTGAACCAATGACACCGGCTTAGCGGGAGTGTTACTAGGGCACTCACGTGAATAATGGCCTAGCTTCTGACATTTGTAACATTTCACATCCCCAATGGGCTTCTTCCCTTGTGCGGGCGAAGAAGGGGCCTGACCTTTAGTAAACGGGAGAGGCTTGTGTTTGTAGGTGTTATTAGGTGCAATGCTTTTAGTGTGGTTATGTGTGTCATAGGATTTGTTATTATCGAAAACTCTGGTGGGTGGGGTATAGCGCCCCTTCTGCCCTGACTCAGCCCTCTGAGCGGCACCGCAACCACGAATCAATGATAATCTGAGGTCTGCCATCTTGGCAGCCTCCTCTACTGTCTTGGGACATTTTTCCTTAATGTTCAGCGTTAGATCGGTTCCAGTACATTTGTAAAACTGTTCCAGATAGAAAAGTTGCTTAATTTCCTCAGCCGACTCTGCGTGCTCGGACCGAAACCAGTTATTACATGCATCTGTTAAGTCCCGTGCGTGCTCCATAAAACTGACGTCGCTCTTCTTATTCACGCCACGGAACTTCAATCTATAAGTTTCGGGTTGCAGTTCGTAGGCCCGGAGCACAGCCTCCTTCACCAGTCCATACACGATACTCTCGTCCAGTGACAGTGCATCGTAGGCTTTCAACCCCTTACCCACTAGACGTGATGAAACTAATGCTGCCCATTTAACCTCCGGCCAGTCATACTCACGACACTTCTTTTCGAAACGAGCAAAAAACTCAGTCACTGCTGTCTCATCAAATGCGGGTACTAACTTAATTAAATGCGAAAGTGAGTCTGTAACCCGGTGCCCACCACCGAGATGACGCCCCGTGGTCTCTACTCTAGACTTCTCGACATCCATTTCAGCCTGGTACCTGGTTGCATCCTGATTGGCTTGGATTCTAGCAACCTCTATGCGTTCTATACTAGCCTGTTGTATCTGAGTCTCCTGCAGCTTAATCCGTTCTATACTAGCCTGTTGTATCTGAGTCTCCTGCAGCTTAATCCGTTCTATACTAGCCTGTTGACTCTCTTGCAACTTAAGCTTAGCTAGTTCTAGCTGAAATAACATCTCAGGAGACAGGCCTGGGGGGGGAGAGCACAAAATGGGGGATCCACACCGAGACGTGTTTACGGGTAAGCCAGCTTGCCATTGAGAACCCTCCTGCTGCATCGTGCTAAGACTCGCTGGCTGAGGGCCCAGCTCAGGGGTAGAGTGGAATGGAGGCTTGGAGGGAACCCCCCAAGACCCCACTCCACCCACCGCCCCATCGCCATCACCCAACAAACATGCCACCAAATTCTTCTTGGGCCAACTGTCAGGACAGTCCCGCCCCAAAACCGTGGCTAAACAGCGAAGACCGTAACAATCAATAGCCTGCAGGCGCTGTTCGGTCAAAGGTGTCTGCAAAAATGCCCGGGCATCCCTCTCTCCACTTATAACACTCCCCTCCCTAAATATCTGTTGTACTTGCTGGTCACTAGGCTGTACCGTGTTATCCTCCCCCGTAAATGATGAGTCATTAGACATAGTGCTGGTTATACAATTGCTGTTCATAAAAAAAAAGAAGTGCTTATTACTAATTGCAGTCTCGACTCACAAAATGTTAAGATGCTTGAATGACTCTACTCTAGACACCCCTAACGAAACAATCTGCAAGTCCACCAATACAATAATGACACAATAAAAATTCCTCCAATATGCAAGAAAATTCTAGCCAGCTCTACTAGGTAGCATAGAATAGTTCTCCAAAAAACATGTGATAGGATACTACTGAATCTTGTGCAAGGTCGCCATTTTGTTACGGCTGGATCGGCAATACATATTCGGGATTCTTGATCGTAGGACAGAAATGGCTTATGTGACAACGACACGCTCGATTCCAGTCCCAAATACTATATGCTCCCGACAACAAAAGCACCAACGCCCTACAGAGTTATCGTCTATGGTAACGAGGTACCTTAACTCGGCGAAAGTGTACAACAGGGGTAGGCTATGAGGCTAAACTCCCTCAGACATTTATAGGTTACGTTATTACTAAAGAAATGCAATACTCAAGAAACTACGTTAATATTAAGCCTCTAATAATGTAGAATAGAAGCAGGCTAAAGGTATGACAGTGAAATGCTAAATGACAAATGTACACGCCTACTTGAAAGCGCGTGCACTAGAATAACTGTCCCCTACTAACATGCACTAGCATGTAGCATACAAGATGTTCATGATCCAGTAGATACCTAATAATACACATGGAAGGAACATAAATAGTAGTCACTTATTATAATAATGAATCTATACTTGGAATAACTAAAAGGTTGCAGGCAACAGTACTGCGCCGGTAGCCTACTACCGCATAGGCTACTTCGCTTCTCTCACTCTGTCTCCCCTCTGAGTCCGTATGCGCCCTACGCAATAGAACTCCGGACACAGCAGCAAAACGACAGTGCAGTTAATTGATACATGAAAGTATTAATAGTGTTGTCTTGTGTGTGAGTAATGTGTATTGTAAAGTGTTACATACATATACTTAAAGAGAGCTGCAATGCATAGTAAAATAAAGATATATCCCACTCATCATCCCCATGTGTTCTAGCTAGCAGGCCAAGTCACAGGAACAACGAGTCCCAGCACCGAAAGCGAGAACCCAGGAAAAGACTGTAGAGAACACAAGGACAGATAAATTACGTTACTCTACTATACCGGCACTACGAGCGAGCTGTAGTCTCTGGTACTACACTCGCTCCTGGCTCGGTATGCAAATCAAGGCTAAGTCCTCGCCCCTCTACAGACAACTCCTGGGCATGGTCGGGCTCTTACACATGGCACCAGTCTAGTCACAAATTGGATGATGAGCGGGGCATATAACTCGTGAACATGTAGAACGTTCACCAACTATCCTCATCAAGAAGATCGCTGTTCACATTAACCCCTTAAATCTAATACATGTAAATATATGCTTGTCCTAAGAGTAATACGAGAGGTGAGTGCTGAAACTCCTTTAGGACCTCAAGGGAAGGTTATGCATTTAAATAGAGAGAAGAATGAAATGAGAGTAATGTCGTCAGAGAGAAAGAGTGCAACCGTGAGAAGTTGGGGAGAGAGGGCAAGGGATGTTAGAATCTCAAAGGTTCTAGGCAACCTGATCATGGAACACACAGCGAGCCTCCAGGCAATGTGCTGTACGACAACATGGGCAGCCCAGGCAGCATAGGCAGGCGGCAATGGACTACCAACCCTGTCGCGCCCAGCTATAAGCGCAAGGCTGCCAACCAGTCAATACGTCTGGCAACCCCCCCCCCCCCCCGGCAGCGTGGCGCGTTGCTACCCTCTCGCTCTGAAGCCTAACTCACTCTCTCTCTCTGAACTCCCATTGTCTTATCTATCAACTTCTCCATTGATACCACATACTAAATGGAAGGTCTCGACATGGCTTAAAACAAAACCCACCACTGGTTAGCACATGACGAGACCTTTGCAGAGATACAAAGAACATAGTTATAAGTTGTCACACTCAATATACATAGCTGCTGACGGTAGCCAGCACGGTACAGTGGTACGGGCGGTACAGTGGAGTACCAAGGAGTACAATCAGGTTGCGTTGCCACGCACTGGGTGCGTCACAATATATATATACTCTTTACGCAAATATTTTCTAGCCCTGCATATTTGATTGGCAGGGTGAAATTCATATGACTTCCAGCCGTCAAGCACATGATGCCAATATGAATCGTGATTAATGCATTTGCCGACAATAATTGCTTGTATAGGATATCTATTTCTATATAATCTTGTTATCTCTTCCCCAAGTTACTAATTGTTTAAATTCCGGTGGATAACATGCTTTAATTAATTTAATTGGAGGTGTTTGGTGTTGGAGTGAAATACAAAATAATAAATTATATATCTTTGGTCACTCCCATTGGAATTAGTAGATTTATAATAATGTTTTTATTAAACAAAATAGTGTCGTTCCAATTTCCTACACCACCATTTATGCATAATGTAGATATTATGATATACTCTTTTCTGTGTGTATATATATATATATATATATATACAGTATATATATACACGAACAGGGGAGTAGCTTCTCTCCTTCCTGATCCTCTTAGTCGTCCACACAGGAAACTTGTCTGGTGAACTTTTCTCCTTTTCACCTGGTTGTAGGGAGGGAGGAATAAGGGTTGGGGGAGGCAAGTTGGGCATATGTGTTGTAGCTTTAGTCCAAGTTGGGCATATGTGTTGTAGCTTTAGTCCGAGTTGGGCATATGTGTTGTAGCTTTAGTCCAAGTTGGGCATATGTGTTGTAGCTTTAGTCCAAGTTGGGCATATGTGTTGTAGCTTTAGTCCGAGTTGGGCATATGTGTTGTAGCTTTAGTCCAAGTTGGGCATATGTGTTGTAGCTTTAGTCCGAGTTGGGCATATGTGTTGTAGTTTTAGTCCAAGTTGGGCATATGTGTTGTAGCTTTAGTCCAAGTTGGGCATATGTGTTGTAGCTTTAGTCCGAGTTGGGCATATGTGTTGTAGTTTTAGTCCGAGTTGGGCATATGTGTTGTAGCTTTAGTCCAAGTTGGGCATATGTGTTGTAGCTTTAGTCCAAGTTGGGCATATGTGTTGTAGCTTTAGTCCAAGTTGGGCATATGTGTTGTAGTTTTAGTCCAAGTTGGGCATATGTGTTGTAGCTTTAGTCCAAGTTGGGCATATGTGTTGTAGCTTTAGTCCAAGTTGGGCATATGTGTTGTAGCTTTAGTCCAAGTTGGGCATATGTGTTGTAGTTTTAGTCCAAGTTGGGCATATGTGTTGTAGCTTTAGTCCAAGTTGGGCATATGTGTTGTAGCTTTAGTCCGAGTTGGGCATATGTGTTGTAGCTTTAGTCCAAGTTGGGCATATGTGTTGTAGCTTTAGTCCAAGTTGGGCATATGTGTTGTAGCTTTAGTCCAAGTTGGGCATATGTGTTGTAGCTTTAGTCCAAGTTGGGCATATGTGTTGTAGCTTTAGTCCAAGTTGGGCATATGTGTTGTAGCTTTAGTCCAAGTTGGGCATATGTGTTGTAGTTTTAGTCCAAGTTGGGCATATGTGTTGTAGCTTTAGTCCAAGTTGGGCATATGTGTTGTAGCTTTAGTCCGAGTTGGGCATATGTGTTGTAGCTTTAGTCCAAGTTGGGCATATGTGTTGTAGCTTTAGTCCAAGTTGGGCATATGTGTTGTAGCTTTAGTCCAAGTTGGGCATATGTGTTGTAGCTTTAGTCCAAGTTGGGCATATGTGTTGTAGCTTTAGTCCAAGTTGGGCATATGTGTTGTAGTTTTAGTCCAAGTTGGGCATATGTGTTGTAGCTTTAGTCCGAGTTGGGCATATGTGTTGTAGCTTTAGTCCGAGTTGGGCATATGTGTTGTAGCTTTAGTCCGAGTTGGGCATATGTGTTGTAGCTTTAGTCCAAGTTGGGCATATGTGTTGTAGCTTTAGTCCAAGTTGGGCATATGTGTTGTAGCTTTAGTCCAAGTTGGGCATATGTGTTGTAGCTTTAGTCCAAGTTGGGCATATGTGTTGTAGCTTTAGTCCAAGTTGGGCATATGTGTTGTAGCTTTAGTCCGAGTTGGGCATATGTGTTGTAGCTTTAGTCCAAGTTGGGCATATGTGTTGTAGCTTTAGTCCAAGTTGGGCATATGTGTTGTAGTTTTAGTCCAAGTTGGGCATATGTGTTGTAGTTTTAGTCCAAGTTGGGCATATGTGTTGTAGCTTTAGTCCGAGTTGGGCATATGTGTTGTAGCTTTAGTCCAAGTTGGGCATATGTGTTGTAGCTTTAGTCCGAGTTGGGCATATGTGTTGTAGCTTTAGTCCAAGTTGGGCATATGTGTTGTAGCTTTAGTCCAAGTTGGGCATATGTGTTGTAGCTTTAGTCCAAGTTGGGCATATGTGTTGTAGCTTTAGTCCAAGTTGGGCATATGTGTTGTAGCTTTAGTCCAAGTTGGGCATATGTGTTGTAGCTTTAGTCCAAGTTGGGCATATGTGTTGTAGTTTTAGTCCAAGTTGGGCATATGTGTTGTAGCTTTAGTCCAAGTTGGGCATATGTGTTGTAGCTTTAGTCCAAGTTGGGCATATGTGTTGTAGCTTTAGTCCAAGTTGGGCATATGTGTTGTAGCTTTAGTCCAAGTTGGGCATATGTGTTGTAGCTTTAGTCCAAGTTGGGCATATGTGTTGTAGCTTTAGTCCAAGTTGGGCATATGTGTTGTAGCTTTAGTCCAAGTTGGGCATATGTGTTGTAGTTTTAGTCCAAGGATGTTTTGAGGAGTATTTCTAGGTATTTACTTGAGATATTCAAAATAGATACATTGATGAGAGCGACAACATTTAAACTGATTATATATATATATATATATATATATATATATATATGCAAGTATACTGTACTGTATATATAGATATACAGTAGATAGAAAGAAAAAACAGGTAGACAAATAAAATTATGTAGATATTTATCTATCTATCTATCTATCTATCTAATGCAGGACGCCTTACTCCACTTAATGAGGGTGGCCAGACACAGAAGGCCCCCAAGTGGACCTATCCCCTGTAAGAGGGACAACCCATGCCAGTTTACTGAAGGACTTACAGGATTGAACACTCAATTTAGGACCCGTCCGACCCCGAGGCCTTATTATGTATCTTTTAGCACTATTTTGCTACAGTGGTGTTCAGCTAGTTCATCCACTAACCTGCTTCGCCCTTATGTAATCAGTACGGATTTGTATCAGGTTTATTCCCCTAGACAGGTTGTCGACCAAGGCTGACTAGTCCCATCCACCCGGATTATTATAAGGTTGTCTCCCCTAGATGGGTTGCCAACCAAAGCTAGCAAGGCATTACAATAAGCAATGATGGTGATGGGCTGGTCTATCGGAGTGAGAACTGAGCAATCTCTGCCATACCCATAGCTTACTCTGACTGTTCCTTTTACTTATATATTTTCTAGATCTCAAGTGACGGCGTCTCTAACGTGGATTGACCTCCCAATCTACCAAGATTGGAAGCCAAAGCGTCACATTCTTCCCTTGCCCCTCAACTTTCTCTTCATAATTGCTGAGGGACACAGGGCCCCTGGGTGGGGCTTTGGTTTCCCGGGCGTTTCCGCACCCTCCTCAGCTCCCCGCCATGGAGTGGCTTCGGTCACCCAGGCTTTATTGTGGTCGGCGGGGAGGGTTCTGTGGGGGCGCTCGGTTATGGCCTTGGCCTTGCTCGGGGCCTTGGGGCTGTTCGGCCAGGCAGCTTGGGGAACAACAACAACAACAACATAAGCAATGATCTTCAGATCTATCTTAGTGGACACCTCTCTTACGGAGAGTGTGTAACACCAGCTTATCATTGTATTCCCACCTGCACTCTCTTCAATTTTCTTACCCCAAAATGAACCGATTTTTACAATCATTTTTACTCTCAAGAAATGGAAGAAACTCGAATACTCCTTCAAATGCCTGGTGTCCAGTCATTTTGACTCCAATGTACCTTGAATTTAGCTATATCACTCTTTCAATCTGAAGGAATAGGGTTACCAAATAAAGTCCGCTAGATAATTTGTTTTTTGTTTTCTATTTTCCAACTACTCCCTCTCGGGTATAGGCTGAGAGCCTGTACAATCAACTGTAAATTAATAGTACATGATAGTAAATGAATGCCGAAAATCGCTAGAATAATGCCAAAATTTCTAGAATATCGCTCTAAAATGGCTCAGATCTCCATAATACCACAAAGAATACATGTCGCAAAATGTAAACATTGGCCTCTAGATCGAAGTAAATACCTCTAGATCTAGCGGGAAAGTAGCGACATTGGCACACTAAATACTACTTCATCCGTTCCAGCTTTGCGGATGAAGTCTAAAGTATGTTGTATTGACGGAGCTCATAAGTGTATCTTTGCCTCTCACCAATTATTCCAGACCCAGAGTTTTTATTTTGTGTGGTCAATGTATCTATGGAAATGATCTCTCTCTCTCTCTGTCTGTCTCTGTGTTTTTCCCTGACCCCCATGTTATTGCTGCCCCACCCCTCCTCCTCCTCTCTCACTGTACCGACCCGCCCAGATATAGCCCCCATAAATCCCCCGCCCTACAGAACCAATTACCAGCCCAGTATTTAGCTAGCCCCAACATCATTCACTCTTACGAAGGTATCATACGAGAGGTTTTACAGTCAACACTCGATGATCAACATTTGTCTGGCAACATTTCTGGAATATTTTGCACTGGTATCGGAAACTAGACTGATGATAGATGAATTTAGGTAACCAAAATAGTTTACATCTTGACCTTATAAGCTGCCAGACCAGCCTTGAGGATAAATATTGAGGGAAAAAGTGCTCGTGTGATACCGGCTTTAGGATCTGGTGGTAGGGTTGGGAGGCGAAAGACAAAAATCAGAGTCGCGGGAAAATCAGTGTTACGGGAAATCAGTGTTATGGGAAAATCAGTGTTATGGGAAAATCAGTGTTATAAGAAAATCAGTGTTATAAGAAAATCAGTGTTATGGGAAAATCAGTGTTATGGGAAAATCAGTGTTCTAGGATAATCAGTGTTCTAGGATAATCAGTGTTATAAGAAAATCAGTGTTATAGGAAAATCAGTGTTACAGGAAAATCAGTGTTACAGGAAAATCAGTGTTGCAGGAAAATCAGTGTTGCAGGAAAATCAGTGTTTCAGGAAAGTCAGTGTTGCAGGATCATCAGTGTTGCAGGAAAATCAGTGTTGCAGGAAAATCAGTTACAGGAAAATCAGTGTTACAAGAAAATCAGCACCACAGGAGAATCAGTATCACAGGAAAATCAGTATCACAGGAAAATCAGTATCACAGGAAATCAGTATCACAGGAAAATCAGTATCACAGGAAAATCAGTATCACAGGAAAATCAGTATCACAGGAAAATCAGTATCACAGGAAAATCAGTATCACAGGAAAATCAGTATCACAAGAAATCGTATCACAGGAAAATCAGTATCACAGGAAATCAGTATCACAGGAAATCAGTTTCACAGGAAAATCAGTTTCACAGGAAATCAGTATCACAGGAAATCAGTATTACAGAAAATCAGTATCACAGTTAATCAGTATCACAGGAAATCAGTTTCACAGGAAATCAGTATCACAGGAAATCAGTATCACAGGAAATCAGTATCACAGGAAATCAGTATCACAGGAAATCAGTATCACAGGAAATCAGCATCACAGGAAATCAGTATCACAGGAAATCAGTATCACAGGAAAATCAGTATCACAGGAAATCAGTATCACAGGAAATCAGTATTACAGAAAATCAGTATCACAGAAAATCAGTATCACAGGAAATCAGTATCACAGGAAATCAGTTTCACAGGAAAATCAGTATCACAGGAAATCAGTATCACAGGAAATCAGTATAACAGAAAATCAGTATCACAGAAAATCAGTATCACAGGAAATCAGTATCATAGGAAATCAGTATCACAGGAAATCAGTATCACAGGAAATCAGTATCACAGGAAATCAGTATCACGGGAAATCAGTATCACAGGAAATCAGTATCACAGAAAATCAGTATCACGGGAAATCAGTATCACGGGAAATCAGTATCACAGGAAATCAGTATCACGGGAAATCAGTATCACAGGAAATTAGTATCACAGGAAATTAGTATCACAGGAAATTAGTATCACGGGAAATCAGTATCACAGGAAATCAGTATCACAGGAAATCAGTATCACGGGAAATCAGTATCACAGGAAATCAGTATCACAGGAAATCAGTATCACAGGAAATCAGTATCACAGAAAATCAGTATCACAGGAAATCAGTATCACGGGAAATCAGTATCACAGGAAATCAGTATCACGGAAAATCAGTATCACGGGAAATCAGTATCAGTATCACAGGAAATCAGTATCACGGGAAATCAGTATCACAGGAAATCAGTATCACAGGAAATCAGTATCACGGGAAATCAGTATCACAGGAAATCAGTATCACAGGAAATCAGTATCACAGAAAATCAGTATCACAGGAAATCAGTATCACGGGAAATCAGTATCACAGGAAATCAGTATCACGGAAAATCAGTATCACGGGAAATCAGTATCAGTATCACAGGAAATCAGTATCACGGGAAATTAGTATCACAGGAAATCAGTATCACAGGAAAATCAGTATCACAGGAAATTAGTATCGCAGGAAATCAGTATCACAGAAAATCCAAGAAATGCCTATAATGAATCGGACAATCTCCCTCTGAATATTGATCATAAGAGTATTTTTGCGAACGCCAATAAATCCTAATTAGAGAGATCTGTAAAAATGCCATTGCGTGTGCGACAGAGCGACAAGCAAATTAAAAGCTGGAGACAAAGTGTAATTGTCCCGTTACACATACTGTATAGGGAGACATGCCATTTATAGGGAGACATGCCATTTACGTTCGCATCATATTTTGTTTTTAACCCTTTCTGTACCGGCGACGTCTTTTTAATTATATTCTAGCTATATTTAGGCAATTTTGTGCCGTTTAGGAAGGATCTGTGGTAGTGAAAAGGGTTGTTGTTGTTGTTGTTCCCTAAGCTGCCTGGCCGAACAGCCCCGAGTCCCTGAGGAAGGCCATGGCCACGATCGGGCTTTCCCACAGAGCTCTCATTGAGTGTAGGTTGTGTTGTTGGCGTAAGTGGTTGTGTGAAATGCAGTCTTCTATGATGTGTTTAATGGTATGGGGTGCTGCGTTACATCCCGGGCAGGCGTCGACAACGGAGTCATCCAGTCTCTTCTGATAGCTCAGGAGAGCTGGATGGTGTCCGCATCTCAGCCTGGCCAGGTGGACTAAGTGAGAGAGTTTGAAGCCTATTCACTGCTGGAGGCCCTTCTAAAACTGAATACAATCGTCTAATAAGAGCCAGAATAGATTTAAATGGTCGGCACCGGTACAGAAGGGGTAAATATTTCCTGTTGCTTTGGTGTGTAATAATTAAGGCATTTTATTCCATCGAATTTTTAACCCCTTCAGTACCGGTGCCGTACTTTTAATTTTATTCTGGCTACTATAAGCCAATTTTATTCAGCTTAAGAAGAGCCTACAGCAATTGACAGATTTCGAACTATATCACTTAATCTTTTTTACTGCCACAGATCCTTCTTAAACTGCACAAAATCGTTTAATCATAGCTGGAATAAAATTGAACACAGATTTTCACTTTTCGGTAGAAAAATGTCTCTCCCAAAATCCGGTTCTTTCTAAACTACAGGCTCGTAATCGCTCGCCAGGAATAACATCGAGACCTAAATGACATAGAGGTTTTAATATTGACAAAGAAATGGTCCGAAAAGTCTTAAAATCGCCAAACTAATGGCCCTAACGTCTTAAATTATGAACACAAATGGGGCTAAGCATGAAGGAGAAGGGGGTCCAGAATAAACAACCATCCCCCTTGAAATAGGTTGCATAAGAACTGTCTAAAGCTGGCATGACACGAGCGTATTTTCCCTCAACACTGGTCTGGCAGCTTATGAGGTCAACATTTAGAATATTTCGGTTACCTAAATTCATCTATCAGTCTAGTTTCAAATACCAGTGCAAAATATTTCAGAAACGATGCCAGAAAAATGTTGATCATCGAATGTTGACTATAAAAGCTCTCGTGTGATACCGGCTTAACCGGGGTCCGAAAGAGATATATAGCGACATTGGTATATAACGCCTGCAGTGGAAATTCCCGGCGCGACCGAAGCTGCTCCAAGGACCCGTGCCCCCAGGGAGGGGGCAGGGGATGGTTGTGGCGGTTTGGCTCCCGAAGACTGCTCCCCGCGGCCGGCATCCGGTTGTCCTCCACTGGTCTTTGATATGTCTCAGGCCGTGGAGGGTCGGCAGCCATCCGCGGTTGGCAGCTCCGGGAGGTGGTCCCACGGCGTAGACGCCGCCACATCAGGACCATCCAGCTCTCCTGAGCTATCAGAAGAGACTGGATGACTCCGTCGTCGACACCTGCCCGGGATATAACACAGCACCCCATACCATTAAACACATCATAGAAGACTGCATTTCACACAACCACATACGCCAACAACACAATCTACACTCAATGAGAGCTCTGTGGGAAAGCCCGATCGTGGCCATGGCCTTCCTCAGGGACTCGGGGCTGTTCGGCCAGGCAGCTTAGAGAACAACAACAACAACGCCTGCAGTTATATATTTTTGTTTTGACAGCAAGCTAAATGTGTACGTTTTTCGATAGAAAAATATCTCCGGCGAAGCCGGATTTCTCCATACAATGCTGGCTCGCTATCGCTCGCCAGGAAGAAATCGACACCTGGATGGGGATAAACATCTTAAAACAGTTGGCTGAATGGGGCCGAATGGATACAAGCCAGGGAAAGAGAGAAAAGGAGAGGACGATAACAAATTCCAGGGATTGGGCTTAACCCCTTCTATACCGGCGAAGTGTGATTCCTTTGATTTCAGCTAGACATAGACAATTTTATAAACCATAGGAAGGATATGTGGTAGCTAAAAGGATTAATTGTGATAGTTTGTAGCCTTTGAATTAGTAGATGTTCTTCCTAAGCTGATAACAATGGTCTAAATGTAGCTGATAAATAGTACGTCGCCGGAAGAGAAGGGATGAAATATCCAATATATATCTTCATCACATCTTGGCATTGAGCATGATTAAAATGTTGGTTGTTTTTTCTGGTAACTCTTCTCCCTCATGTTTAGCCCCCATTTGTTTTTAGATTTTAAGACGTTCCACCCGCTAGTTTGGCGAATATAAGACTTCCTCTGTCAACATTAAAACCTTTCGTGCTATTTAGGTGTCGATTTCATTCCTGGCGAGCGACAACGAACGTGTAATTCAGGAGGAACCGGCCTATGTCCGGAAAATGTATCTACCGAAAAATGTACAGATTTATCTAGAAGGGGGATCTTGGGGATGTTCTTTCAAGTTTGATTGAGGTCTAGCGAGGAAACTAAAAAACTAAATAAATGGGTTAAAAAAAAAAAAAAAAAATCTACCCACAAATATGCTCTCGCCCCTCAAGACGTTTGATTCCCAGGATCCCTTTGAAGCGTCGTGCTGTCGTTAGGGCGGTGTCAAACGAGCACTTTTTCCGTCAAAATTTACGAGCAATTGCAGTCTGATAGCTTCAAAATCTCAGTTATATCATGATTCGGCTACCTTACATAATCTACCTTCAGTCCAGTTGCCAATACCAGTGCAAAAAAATCCAGAAATATTACGAGAAAAAACTTGCTCATCGAAAATTTCCGGAAACAGCGCTCGTGTGACACCGGCTTTAAAAGAAATGAACTGATTAAAATATTGCACCTTCTTCTCCAATCGTCTCCGTCTGGGAAGATGTGTGTATACAACTCATCAGCCATTATGAGTATTTATTTAAGGGAGCCCACCTCGCTTTTTTTTTTTCTCTTTATCTCCCGCTCTCTTTGGCTTGTATTCTCTTGGCCCCATTCAGCCTACTGTTTTTAAGACGTTTACCCCCATCCAGGTGTCAATATTTTCCTGGTGAGTGGTAGCGAGCCAACATATATATATTTTTGTTCTGACAGCAAGCTAAATGTGTACATTTTTCGATAGAAAAATGTCACCGGCGAAGCCGGATTTCTCCATACAATGCTGGCTCGCTATCGCTCGCCAGGAAGAAATCGACACCTGGATGGGGATAAACATCTTAAAACAGTAGGCTGAATGGGGCCGAATGGATACAAGCCAGAGAAAGAGAGAAAAGGACAGAAAGATAAACATAAGCCGGTGACCCCATTAACTCGGCACTCCTTTCATATTTTTCCTTTAACCCCTTCTGTACCGGCGACGTCTTTTGTATTTTATTTAAGCTACATTTAGACGATTATATGAAGCTTAGGAAGGATATATGGCAGCTAAAAGAATTTACTGAGATAGTGTGTAGCATTTCAGCGGGTAGACGTCCTTGCTAAGCTGAATAATGTCGTTTAATAGTTGCCAGAATATAATGATACGCATGTCACCGGTACTGAATTATATATATACCGGTACACACACACATATATATATATATATATATATATATATATATATATATATATATATATATATATATATATATATATATATATATATATATATATATAATGTTTTATGTATTTATTTATTTTCACTTTCAACCCTGCACCTCCATTAAGCTTGAAACAACACCCCCAAGATCCCCCTTCTAGATAAAGCTTTACATTTTACGGCAGGACAATGTAGACAAATGACTACAGTTACAATACAAACAGACTAAAATAAAAGTCAAATAAAAGTGAAAAAAAGTCCAGAAATAAACAAATAGATATAAACAAAATAAAACTATGAGAACTAATAAGCCCTTCAGTACCGTCGACATTCTTTTATTTTATTCTGGCTAATAGTAATCGTGTTTTCAGTTTAGGAAGGATAATTAGCAATTGTAAGGCTTTTGGACGATCTCAATCAAACCCTTTTAATTACCACAAATCCTCCTTAAGCTGCATAATATCGTCTAAATATAGCTAGCATAAAATAGAACAGACGTAGCTAGTAAAGAAAGGGTTAAAGATAAAATATGCTCTGTTTTTTTCCAGCTAATGGTAAATTGTCATGTCTTCACCTTATTTACTTAGCTATTACGAACATTTTGTAGCGATATATGTTGCTGGTTATGAAAACTTAGCAATGAGATGAGGCTGAGACACACTATAGTCTATTCGGTGTAAGGAGGCGAGAAAGCATGCCCTGTAACCTATGTAACTAATACAAGACTAGAGTAATCGAGTTAATATTTCTACCATTTGGGAAGAGTCAGTCAAGGATTAGATGTGGACATTTATAGTCAATTTGCTCTAGCCCCTTTTGAGTTACACAGGATAGAGGTCATGATTTATCGCCTACTTACAACGAACAGACTATAGTTTCATAATTTTATATCAAGTATCTAGAAATCGGCTGCTAAAGGATAAACTTGCCATCATCAGGAAATATACCGACTATAAAATAAAGAGAGAAGCAGCCATGAGTCGGAGCCACATCTGCTGCCAACTAAAAACAAACTCTGTCCATTACAACCGCACACAATTATACCTTTCTCTCTCTCTCTCTCTCGATCTCTCTCTCAAACACACAAACTCTCTCCTTTTTGCTCTTCCACACACACACACACACACACACACTCTCTCTCTCTCTTACATGTTCACCTCAAGTGCTTTATCTCTCAAACTATCTAACTTGCTAGGTTACTGACTCTGTGTGTGTGTGTGTGTGTGTGTGTGTGTGTGTGTGTGTGTGCGCGCGCGCGCGCGCGCGCCTGGTGAACATTCCTTATCTGGCACAGTCTCTCTTTCTCTCTCACTTCCTTCCATTTGTGTACATATTTACTCTATTTTCCACGTTCTAATACCTGCATCGTCTTGTCTCTCGCGAATACAGACGCGCACGCATTATCTTATTCTATGAAACTCTCTCTCTCTCTCTCTCTCTGAAGAAAGCATGCCTAGATTTCATACAAAATGTCTTCACATACAGTGTGGTTAAAGAGTGGAATAGTGTACCAAGAGAAGTGGTCGAAACTAATGCAATGGATACGCTTAAGAAGAGACTGGATAATCATCTGATGGAGATTGGATTAATATGAATTAAAGACAGGTATGTAAGTGTGAATTATTTTTCAAACTAATTGTTTTCTATACTCTATAAAATAATTCCTTATGGGCATTTCCTGACTCATAAGGTTACATTTCATCCAATTTTCCAATACGGCTTTTTAACCGGAGTTAGCGGAGGGCGGGGAGAGAGCCTTCCACTTTGCTGTTCTATTCTTCTACTATAAACTATCTCTGTCTAGTATTATCAAGGCCGGACGACCTAGTAGGAACCGCAAGCTCTGTGTGGTCTGATTATCTGTGTAACTCTCGCCCATAGTTTTTGCTATAATTTTATAAATGGATCACGCCCTCTCCCTATAACCAGTCTGTCATCTCTCTTTCTCTCTCTCTCTCTCATCTTATCACTGGATTACGCCTCCTCTTTATCAACATCACCATCCAGTAACCAATCTGTCAGCCATCCCCCCTGCCCCCCCCCCCCTCTCATCACGTCACCAGCCTGCTCCTGTTAATCAATAGAGACAAGTTTATGGCCATCCCTGCATTGGCACAATATGTCTCCCACCCTGTCCCTTGCGCTACTCTCACTCTTTTAGCTACATTTTAACCTTTAAGGGAGCCCACCTCACTTTTTTTCTCATTCTCTCCCTCTCTCTTTGGCTTGTATTCATTCGGCCCCATTCAGCCTACTGTTTTAAGACGTTTACCCCCACCCACATGTTAATATCTTCCTGGCGAGCGGTAGCGAGCCAGCATATATATATTTTTGTTTTGACAGCAAGCTAAATTTTTACATTTTTCGATAGAAAAATTTCTCCGGCGAAGCCGGATTTCTCCATACAATGCTGGCTCGCTATCGCTCGCCAGGAAGAAATCGACACCTAGATGGGAATAAACGTCTTAAAACAGTTGGCAGAATGGGGCCGAATGGATACAATCCAGGGAAAGAGAGAAAAGGAGAAAAAGATAAAAGCCGGTGACCCGCCTTAATCACATATAACAACAATCAACATTGTTTTCATCATGTTGCATCATCAGTACCATCATCATCAGTACCATCATCATCAGTACCATCATCCTAGGCTACTCATGAAGATCAGGTTCTTCTTTCTCTTTACCTTGATGATAATGTATTTAGAAATAGACAGTTAACAGTTTGAAATTGGTTAAACATTTTGGATTTGCTTGCAGTGTTCCTAAGCAGACTAAAATTAGCTAGTGACATTTTCAGCATTATATGGAAACTGTAACTAAAAGTATTTACTCAAAGTCATCCTCTACTTTGGATTCAATCAGCCGAATTGAATTTTCCGAGTTATAGACTCGTCATTGCTCGCCAAGAATATTGAGACCTGAAAAGTGTGAAGCGTCATATTATCGACAAATTAATGGGGTGGAACGTCTTAGAATCTCCAAACTAATAGATCCGAGCAGGGAATGCCAAAACGACCCCTCTCGGACCAAATAGGTTTAAAATAGCAGTTAGCATATTCCTGCTGCCGATAGTGGGTCTATGGGTAGGCAATTTTTACGAACCCACACAAGTTCTTTTTTCAATCACATTCAATTTGGATTTCAGTTTGCATACAATATACTTTACCGGAAATTGCTGGAACGACTGCGGAAAATTTGATCCACAAATATGCATACCGCAAAAATATACTTGTTATGGGTCCTGTATTAATTTTGTTGTAACACTGTCTGGTCCGACGTATCGTGGGTTATGATGATATTGTGTTCTATTATTATTGAGAGTTTTGCTTGTTTTTTGCCATTTTCGAACAATGTGTTTTAAACGCCTTCCAAGACCTCCTTCAAACTAAAATATACCCCCCAGACCCCCTTCAAGGTACATTATATATGTGTCGATAGAAAGATATCCTGGCCGAAGGCCGATTTCTTCTAAATTCCCAAAATATTTAGGGAAAAAGGTTGGTAATATTTTATGACGCCGTGGTCGAGTGGGTTAAAGCCCGGAATATCATTCTGATTACCTGTTAAGCCTGTTAATTGCTGGGTCCCTTTTTAAGGTGATTAAATCGTCTAATAACCAGAATAATACAACAAAATTATCGCCGGTACAAAAGGGGTAAAAGAGAACTTTCATATTCTCAAAAGGCTCAGCCAAAAAATTGAGACGTTTAATAAAATATATGTGTACAGTTAATGGTTATAATTGTAAGGTAATTTGGCTAAATAAACTGTAGCAATCAATTAAGGGGAGGTAGACCGTTTTTCTGGACCCCCTTCTCCCTAATGTTTAGCCCCACTAGTTTTGAGATTATAAGACGTTCGGCCCAATAGTTTGGCGATTCTAACACATTTCGCCCCATTTCGTTGTCAATTTTAGGACCTTTCGTGACATTTAGGTGTCGATTATTTCCTTGTAAGCCTGCAATATTAAGGGGAACCGGCCTTCGGCCGGGAATTTTTTCTACCGAAAAAGGTACAAATTTATCTTGAAGGGGGGTCTAGGGGGTGTTTTTCTAAGCTTGATGGAGGTCTAGGGAGGAAACTAAAAAAAAATATATGAATACATGAATTAATAGACCAAACAAACGGTCAGTCTCCCCGTAAAAAGCGTCCCCGGTTTGACACACTGCAGTAAGGAGCTTTATTCAGTACAATAGTCATCGAATATGTAATAGGATATCCCCTTTGTAAAAATATAATCATTGTTCACACTCACTAATGCCCGTAATCTAGGGTACATTAAAAATTAATTACCGATTTTTTTTTTTTTAAAAGACCTCCGTCTACGTATTGTGAAAAACCTGTTATCCTCCGGCAAATTGTGGGGTTGAGTGAGTGAAGGGGGGGGGGGGGGGGGGGGGGGACAGTGAATGAAGGAGGATACATGTTTTTCATAATACGTGTTGCTAGCCCCAAACGCGCGAGCAACTGTGGCTTTCAACCATCCGACACATCCCCCTTTTATTTATGTGCATCACACAACATGTTACATACAAATAAAGTTTATGTTATGTTTTACCCTACTGTGGAAAGACTACGGATACACCACTCCTGCCCGGGCCTCACACAGTGGCATGACCCAGTCCAGTCGAACTGAGCTCATGACGCTGGTGGCATTGCCCAGGAGGATAGCCATCCCTAGTCTTTGCTTGAGCCGATTGTACCGATTGTAGCTTGTACCGATTGTAACTAAAACGAGTCTACGTCATCCCACAAAAAAAAAAGAGAGAGAGAGAGAGAGAGAGAGAATAGTAGAAGGATGGGAAACATGGAAGTATCTGATAGAACACAAATTATAAGAGCTAACAAGGAGATAACACAATACACAGATAAAGGTGGATCAATAGAGACAAACAGAAATAGCATTATACAGTACACAACAAAACCTAACCCACTCACGTAGGCCGAATTACCCAGCCCTACATACACACACAATGCCAGTCATTTAACTGGACAGGTGCGAATATCAACGGTCCAATTACTAGCCTGTTTCTGTCCACCGCTATTAACACGCTTTGGAACCCACACACGCAACGAACACACACGGTACATATTTACATATTTTTTTAAACACACACACACACACACACACACACACACACACACACACACACACACACACACACACACAT
>JBAKBP010031978.1:0-23749 GCA_037953745.1 Lithodes maja
ATATATATATGTGTGTGTATGTATGTGTATATGTATGTATATGTATATATATGTGTATATGTATATGTATGTATGTGTGTATGTGTATATATGCATATATGCATATATAGTTTGTAAGGCCAGACTGCCTAGTAAGGACCTTGAGGTCTGTGTGGTCTGTGTATCTATGTAGCTCTATGTAGCTCTTGTTTCTGTCTTTCTCACTCACTTGTTCACTGTAATAATAATAATAATAATAATAAACGGTTTATTAAAGAATGGCAGCCTCATGAGCTGAAAATACACATTTTACAATTTAGTGGATGAACATGAGATGTACAGATATGAGGATGGTAAGCTTAGTTTACAAACAAAATAAATAAATACAATAATGATGCATGTGCAGAATACAAATTATCATAAAATAACCATGAGAGTAAGTGATATACAGTACATATACACTTTTATTTACTTACTCATATACAGAACAACACAAACGCTCACGTATACAAGAGTGTGTGTGTGTGTGTGTGTGTGTGTGTGTTTAGGGGGCCCTGTGGGGGCTTTGTAGTGTAGCCTCCTCTATCTCCCAGCTTCATTATTTTGTTGATCAGGAAGTCATTATCTTACCCCCTCCCACCCCCACCACCACCCTGCCCAACACTCCACCCTCCACCTCTGAATTCCAACCTCCGCCCCCCCTGTCTAATATACCTCCTTCCACCCCTGCACTCCACTCCCTCCACCCACACCCAACCCTCCACCCCCACCCTGCCTCAAACTCCACCCTCCACCTCTGCATTCCAACCTACCCCCACCAACCCACCCCCCCTTCCTGCCTAATAATACCCCCTTCCACCCCCGCACTCCACTCTCTCCCACACCCCACCCTCCATCCCCACCACCACCAACACCACCCTGTCTCACACTCCACCTCAGTATTCCACCTTCCCTAACACTCCACCTTCCACTCCTGCAGTTCACTCTCTCCATCCACACTCCCATCCCAGCCATCACCACCCTACTGCCTCACACTCTATCCTCCACCCCTGCACTACACTCTCCCCACCCACACTCCATCCTCAATCACTACCTCCCCTCTCCATCCCTGCCTCATACTCCACTCTCAAGCCCTGCATTATAACCTTCCCTACACTCCACCCTCTATCTACACTCAAAATTCACTCCACATACACTCATTATCCACTCTACAACCACATTAAGCATTCCTCCCTCCACCTACTGTACATACACTTAACATGCATCCACTCTTTCCACCCACTCAAAATTCCATCCTTTACCCCACACACACACACACATAAAACATATAACCCCACACAAGAGACGACAGATAAATTATTCACTCAATGCCTGACCCCCCTCCCCCCTCTCTATCTATCTCTCTCAGAGCAAGAGTTGACCAGCACACACACACACACACACACACACACACACACACACACACACACACACACACACACACACACACACACACACACACACACACACACCCCCAAACAATACGCCCAGGAAGTAACAACCCACTGTGAAAATAATGAGCATATTTACATTTGTTAAGCATAAATATATTATAATAAATCGTTTATATATCGGGTGTTCTTAAGGGGAGGTATTTAGTTTGTTCCCTAGACCTCCATCAAGCTTAAAATTACACCCCCTTGAGTCCCTTTCAATATAATTTTTTACATTTTTCGGTAGAAAAATGTCCCGGCCGAAGGCCGGTTCCTCTTAAATTACAGGCTCGCTATCGCTCGCCAGGATAAAATCGACATCTGAATTGCACGAAAGGTCTTAATATGGGGTGAAAGTTCTTAGAATCACTAAACTAATCGGGCAAACGTTTTATAATCTCAAAAGGAATGGGGCTAAACATGAGGGAGAAAGGGGTCAAGAAAAAAATCCCTCAAGTGGAGATCTGCCCTTAAGTTGTATCAGGGTCACAAAAGTATCATAATATTTGTCCTTCGGCCGTTTTCTTTGATGACCTTACATACTGATTGGATGCCAATTATTATTAAGGGGAGATGTCCACTTGAGGGATTGTTTTCTAGACTCCTTTCTCCCTCATGTTTAGCCCCATTGCTTTTCTAATTATAAGACGTTCGCCCCATTATTTTGACGATTTTAAGAACTTTCAACCCATTTCTGTAAATTTTAAGACCTTTCGTGCCATTTAGGTGTCGATTTTATCCTGGCGAGCGATAGCGAGCCTGTAATTTAAGAGGAACCGGCTTTCAGCCGGGACATTTTTCTACCGAAAAATGTACAAATTTATCATGAAAGGGGGTCAAGGGAGTGTAATTTTAAGCTTGATGGAAGTCTAGGGAATCAGCTAAAAACCTCCCCTTAAACTACTGTAGACAAAACAAATGCCAAAGGATTACAATATATTTGGTAGAGTTTGAGCTTTCGCCTACGGATATTTAATTATCAATATATATTCGACGTAACTGCAAATCAAGGATATGGAACGACTATCAACTACCTTAGATAACTCATATAACATCTAGAAGAAATACATCAGTTAATTATTTTAATTAGCGGATGAACGATTCTATATACAGACATACAATAGTCTAAATCTTAACCCTTTCACGTTTTTATGACGTAGAGGTTGCCAGATTAGCAATGATAAATAGAGTTCTCTCACTCTTATAATTACCTCTCCAAAATTAGTTTTCTGCCCACAGCTAACTCAAAGACAACTGCAGAGGTTGAAGTAACTAAACTAAAGGTTTCTAAATACCCCTGATGGTAACAAAGGCTTTAAAGTATCCTTAATAGGCTCAAAATTGCGTCAAAAACGTGAGAGGGGTTAAAATATTTAAAAATGCAGAAAGCAAACAAATGTAGTGGTATGAGTTTAGAGCCTCTGTACAGTCGCGCTAATAAGTGATGTCTCGCCACCAAGTATGTTTAGATCAATAATTGGTATCAGCAATATCTAAGCTTCATTTCTTCATATCGAGTGAAATATAATAACGTTCCTACACTTGCCCACCCTATTCAACATTTGAGACATTAATACAGCACAGAGCAAGCCAAACGTAATGACAGCTGGGACATTACTTATTAGCGCGACTGTACACACCGAACATATTATAACACCGATACAAAGTAGCTTCCCCGAAAGAGACATACATACTGCCATTGTTGGTGAGTTCCAACATAGCAGTGTAGTGTTGTCATAGATATATACACACAGGTGCAGTGGGTCTAGGAGGAGTCACACCACCAATATTTACTCCAATTTTAGAAAGGCATATTTTTCTGATGCGTCAGCACACCTGTATAATGTAAGATTAAAGAGAGTTTTGTTCATATGCATTAGGAGGTCTTTTGTGCTTTAACGGGAGGTTTTTAGTGTGTTTCCTAGATTTCCATCAAGCTTGAAATTACACCCCCTTGACCCCCTTTCAAGATAAATTTGTACATTTTTCGGTAGAAAAATTTCCCGGCCGAAGGCCGGTTCTTCTTAAATTACAGGCTCGCTATTGCTTGCCAGGAAAAAATCGACATCTAAATGGCACGAAAGGTCTTAAAAGTGACAAATGGGGTGAAAGTTCTTAAAATCGCCAAACTAATGGGGCGAACATCTTAAAATCTCAATAGCAATGGGGCTAAACATGAGAGAGAAAGGGGTAAAGAAAAAAATCCCTCCAGTGGAAATGTCCCCTTAAATAAATGAAATTAGAGTTTGAAGTTCTGCGAGATATTATAGGCTTACATGATTCTTTACCCGGGTGTGTGTTACTCACTCAGTTACTTGTTCGTCAAGGGGAATCCACGCAATGCGAGCTAAGCTCATTATTATCGCGCCTCCTTAACTGGGAATGTATTGCGTGAAATGCATGTTAAGTGTTTTATGTACTGTTGGAATGGCTGTGGATGTGTGTGTAGTCTGTATTTAGCCAATTGGCGAAATCGGACACGAAGGCTTAGGGTGGATCTGTATGGTACCATTCTCACTATAGACGGTACCGTCTCGCCCGAAGGCTTAGGTAGCCATCAGCTTAGGTGAACCATATGATACCCATCTCGCCTTGTACCATTTTTGCCAACCCCAGATGGGACGTCACAACGTCGTCCACTTATTCCAGGTACCTATTTACAGCTAGGTGAACTGAGGCTAACACATGAAAGGAGACAAGCCCAATTTGTCTCCGCCCGGCCGGGGATTTGAACCCCCGACCCCTCGTGTGTGAGACGAGAGCTCTACCTACTAGGCTACGGGCTGTGTGTGTGTGTGTGTGTTTGTTGTTTAGTAGTAGTAGTAGTAGTAGTATTAGTAGTAGTAGTAGTAGTAGTAGTATTAGTAGTAGTAGTAGTAGTAGTAGTATTAGTAGTAGTAGTAGTAGTATTAGTATTAGTAGTAGTAGTAGTAGTAGTAGTATTAGTAGTAGTAGTATTAGTAGTAGTAGTAGTAGTAGTAGTAGTAGTAGTATTAGTAGTAGTAGTATTAGTAGTAGTAGTATTAGTAGTATTAGTATTAGTAGTAGTATTAGTAGTAGTAGTAGTATTAGTAGTAGTAGTATTAGTAGTAGTAGTAGTATTTTTTTTTTTTTTTTTTTTTTTTTTTTTTTTTTTTAATTTAAACCACTCAGTCTGTGCATCCCCTCTTTGGACCCTAGACTAGGTCAGAATAGTCATCAAAGCGCCTGACTTTGTTGTCGTTCAGCTACTTCCTATTCCGGGGTAAGCACTCAGACTCATCATCGTGGATTACTACTACTACATTGATTTTTATTTAATATTTTTCATACATTCATGTTACTACTACTACCATCACCACCTCCACCATCACCACCACCACTACCTTATATTTAATATTGTACACATACTAAATTTCACAAGCATCAGATACTACTATTCTACACCATGCAACTTCAATCCAGTCTCCTTCCAATGCGACCCTCTGCCACTGCTGCCTCGTAGTCTACTTCTGCCACCGTCACTGGTTGTGGTGCAGACCTTCTTGTTCCCCGCAGGCATAGTAGTGCTGATCTGAGCAATGAGAAAGATAGACGGCATCTCATCCAGGCTACGACGTGGCTCCTAGGCTGTTGCTTCTTCTCTGCGATGATCTCTGCTAGCCTTGAATAGAAGCACTGGGCCTGGGTCCCATCCCTCCTGATGTGGTGAAGACTAGTGGGGTAAAGCTGCCATGTTCGACTTGTAAGATCCTTTCTCCATATGTCCTGACCTTCTCTCGTTCGTTCCTCTTGTGTGCAGCCTCCAGAGACAGCTCGCTGTAGCTGTGGGCCATTGGGTCAAATACTCTTATGTCAAAGAACGCTCGCTGTGTATTTGTCCAAAAGCCTCTTGCACTAACGTCCAATCTTGCTTCAGTGGATGTGTTGGCCGTCCTGTGCTGCATGGTCTCTCCACCTAAGGGAATGAGTGATGGTTCGCTCACCACATCTCTACACACCTCCCTGAGCATGTTCGCTGTTATATCTCTTACTTCATCGTGCCTGATGCTGATGAATCCTCCTTTCTTACATATCATAGTGTGGTCTGTATCGTTGATGGTTCCACAAACGCATCGATCGGGCAGTCCTTCAATCGGCCAATCATACCTCAGTGCAATAGCATCATTAAATTCTTGTTTGTTGAGATTGAAGCTTTTTGCCTTGATTGGTAGTGTTGTCAGCCAATTTGAAGCGCCCGTTTCTTGTGCTATTTGTAGTTTTCTTGCTTGTCTCGGGTGAAGTTGTCCCATCAATTGTGCCAGGTCATTTTTCTGTGAGTTTTGCCTCTCTGACGTGATGGTCTTTCTGATGTTGTAGATGTCTGCCTGGTCTACTTCACCGTCAGAATCTTGTGCTATGATACGGTCAGTGAGAGATCCTGTTATCTTTACCGAGTTCTGGTATTCCGTTACCGCCCTCTTCACTGGGTCGATGATTCCCATCCCTCCCAACCTAGGAGGCAGTGCGAGCAGCTCCCTCTCTGTATCATTCGGGGTGTGCGACTTTATCCATGCTGGGATGAGTTTGTCTCTGATGGCATCTTCCAGCGGTTGAAGTAATGCGCTGACATTTGGAACAGTTCTCATCAAGTAGGTCCAGCGATGTTTGACCCCATATGTGAATGCCGAATACGCGGCCTGTGGTTCCGTCTTTGCAATATTGGCCAGTTTCTCAATTTCATTTACCCATTCTCTGACCTTTTCCTCTATGTATTTGTTCTTGAACTCTGCCGTGCCGATCACCGCCCCAAGGTGACACTGTCCGTCCTTTGTTACTACCACTTCACTACCGCTGAAAGCTTCTACCGCCCTTTCATAATGTTCTGTTTTTACTATTAGTATTGACTTTCTGGCATTTGGATGGTACCCTATTTTTGGTCCTACCTCTGATATTTGTTCCCACCAGTGCTTGAGATTGTTGACTTTTCCCGCTCCAGTGAGATCGTCTGCATAGGCCACCTGCTTTACTTGCGTCGCCTCATGGCTTGTTAAGGTTAGCAACACTGAGAGACCTAAGGCGTACATTGCCATTGCTACTGGGTCACCTTGTGTGGTTCCTTCCATTGATTTCAGAGGTGTTCCCCTTCGTGTGTTCTGGTTGTTTACTATGAAGAGGTCCGCAGGCTTTTTATAGGTGTTCTCTACGTAGTAGTATTAGTAGTAGTAGTATTAGTAGTAGTATTAGTATTAGTATTAGTAGTAGTAGTAGTATTAGTAGTAGTATTAGTAGTAGTAGTAGTATTAGTAGTAGTAGGTATTAGTAGTAGTATTAGTAGTAGTATTAGTAGTATTAGTAGTAGTAGTAGTAGTAGTAGTATTAGTAGTAGTAGTAGTATTAGTAGTAGTAGTAGTAGTAGTAGTAGTATAGTAGTAGTAGTAGTAGTAGTAGTAGTAGTAGTAGTAATGAGTTCACTGCTCAATAGGTGGCGTTCTGAGAGTGAGGGTCTGAGTCTGGAGGGTGAGACGGTGAAGCACATGAACGAAGCAACCAGCCGCTTCAGAGATGGAGCTGCTTCGAGCCATGATTGATGCTTCACATGTCTCACTCCCCAGACTGGAACAAGACCTCACGGGCTTCACGGTGTTGAGCGGTGGAATGTACAGGCTCTCAGCCTATGCCCGAGAGGGAGTAGTTGGAATATAGAAAAAAAAAAAAAAAAAAAAAAAAGTAGTAGAGAGGGAGTTGCTCGCACTTCCTCCTAGGTTAGGAGGGCTTGGAATCATCAATCCGGTGAGGAGGGCGACAACGGAACACGAGAACTCAGTAAAGATAACAGAATCTCTCACTGAACGCATCGTAGCGCAAGATCCTGACGGCGAAGTGGACCAGGCGGACATCTACAACATCAGAAAGACCATCACGTCAGAGAGGCAAAACTCACAGAAAAATGACCTGGCACAATTGATGCGACAACTTTCCCCGAGACTAACAAGAAAAGTACAAATAGCACAAGAAACGGGTGCTTCAAATTGGCTGACAACACTACCAATCAAGGCAAAAGGCTTCAATCTAAACAAACAAGAATTTAATGATGCTATTGCACTGAGGTATGATTGGCCGATTGAAGGACTGCCCGATCGATGCGTTTGTGGAATCAACAACGATGCAGACCACAGCATGATATGTAAGAAGGGAGGATTCATCAGCATCAGGCACGATGAAGTAAGAGATGTAACGGCGAACATGCTCAGGGAGGTGTGTCGAGATGTGGTGCGCGAACCATCACTTATTCCCTTGGAGGGAGAGATCTTGCAGCACAGGACGGCCAACACATCCAACGAAGCACGAGTGGACGTTAGTGCAAGAAGTTTTTGGACAAGAGCACAGCGAGCATTCTTTGACGTAAGAATATTCGACCCAATGGCCCATAGCTACAGCGGGCTGTCTCTGGAGGCTGCACACAAGAGGAATGAACAAGAGAAGGTCAGGGCATATGGGGAAAGGATCTTAAATATCGAACATGGCAGCTTTACCCCACTAGTCTTCACCACATCTGGAGGGATGGGACCTAGGGCCCAGTGCTTCTATTCAAGGCTTGCAGAGATCATCGCAGAGAAGAAGAAACAGCCCAGGAGCCACGTTGTAGCCTGGATGAGGTGCCGTCTATCTTTCTCGTTGCTCAGATCAGCACTACTATGCCTGCGGGGAACAAGACTGTCTGCACCACAACCAGCGACGGTGGCAGAAGTGGACTACGAGGCAGCAGTGGCAGAGGGTCGCATAGGAAGGAGACTGGATTGAAGTTGCATGGTGTTGAATAGTAATATCTGATGCTTGTAAAATAAAATGTATGAACAATATTAAATAAAAACCAATGTTGTAGTAGTAGTAATCCACGATGATGAGTCTGAGTGCTGACCCCGGAATAGTAAGTAGCTGAATGACTACCAAGTCGGATGCTTTGATGACTGTTCTGACCTGGTTTAGGGTCCAAAGAGGGGATGCACAGGCTGAGTGGTTTAAAAAAAAAGTAGTAGTAGTAGTAGTAGTATTAGTAGTAGTAGTATTAGTAGTAGTAGTATTAGTAGTAGTAGTAGTAGTAGTATTAGTAGTAGTATTAGTAGTAGTAGTATTAGTAGTATTAGTAGTAGTAGTATTAGTAGTAGCCCAGACTTGGCAGAGGAAGGACGTGTGTTGGTGACCTCCCGCAAGGATTATAGTCAACAGTAGTGAAGGAGTGGAAGGGGAGAGGTGGGAAGATAATCAACAGAAAGGCGAAGACCAGGACATTCGACATTGATAACAGGAAAGTGATTCTATAAATATATAATAGAATGCTGAGCAAAATTCAACTCTAAATTTATCAGTGAGCCTGCTTTGAAAGGGAAGGGCGCCCTTGGTCAAGCCCTGGCATACGAGGGGAACCGTTAAGGGTAGTGACCACAACCATAAAACAAAACGGTCACCAACCACCCAATACACCCTCCTCCCCTCACTTCACCCCACCCCTCCCCTCCCCTCCCTTCCCCTACCCTGCCTTCCCAACTCCACCGCCCACCACCTACCTCCCACCGCCCACAGCCCAGCTCCACCATCGCTTCTCCACATTCGTTCCACATCGCCAGACAACCTTCACGCCACTCAAGAGACGGAATAAGAGCCAGTGAGTGATATAGAGAATACGGGAAAGGATAGTAAATATGCGGAAATCATATCCCGCCAACGAAATTTGTGAAAAACGATTATAGAAAGGGACCGGTGAGTGTATCCTGAGTGTGTGGTGATACCATGGGAAAATAGAAAGACTTTCTTTACTACGTACTGCATATTAGTAACTTCCCCTAACCACATCCCCCTAATGGTTTCTTTATAGCTATTGTCCATCCATCCATCCATCCATCCATCCCCTATCCCTCCCCTATCCCATCTCAATACCTCTTATCCTCCACCCCCACCTCTCCCCGCTCCCCCACGTGTACCACCCCCTCTCGCTCCCCCTTCATCACCTCCCCCCCTCCCCAACACCCAATCCACCCCTCCCATAAAACTGGAGGGAACACTTGACACCTCTCTCTCTCTCTCTCTCTCTCTCTCTCTCTCTCTCTCTCTCTCTCTCTCTCTCTCTCTCTCAATAACGGAAGGCAATCATGCATCAGATACGTTTCTCTCACAATTAATCAATATAGATACTCATATATAAACCTATCATCTCTTTCTCGTTCTCGCTATCGTTCACTCTCCCTAAAATTAACATTAAAATAAGTAAAAATAAGAGCACACCTGTCGCACCTAATCTCTCTCTCTCTCTATCTATCTCTCTCTCTCTCTCTCTCTCTCTCTCTCTCTCTCTCTCTCTCTCTCTCTCTCTCTCTCTATTCTTTTGGATTAAGACAGTCTAAGCAGCGCTTATCTCTCTCTCTCTCTCTCTCTCTCTCTCTTTAGCTCTTTCTCGCTACCTATCTATCTATTCTTTCGCAGTAATCTCATTCTTAACTAATTCAATCTCCACAATACCTAATATCCTATCTTCTCATTAACCAAGGTCTAATCCTTATTGATAATACAACTTCTACAACTACCGCTGCTATTAGTACTGCTAACATTACGGTTTATAAAGGAAATAACGAACATCTTTATTAAAGCCAAAATCTGCCTAGTTGTCCTATCGAGCCGCTTACTCAGTGTGTTTATGTCACGTAATAACACCAAATTGTTCACATACAACACAACCTAATATATACATCCCACCAGCCAGCCAGGGGGAATATCAAATATGGCATACAACAACACCGATAGGGAATACACACTCTAGTACAAAATAATCTAGGTACACATACCGAAAAATATTTGGTTGTTTTTACGGAAGTTACGGGCCGGTACTGTAAATAAGATAAATTAAGTTTTGGAAAAAAAAAGAAAAACAGAAGCTAAATAGCCTTAGTGTAAAGCATAAAAGACATTGCAAGAGAACAGATGGAAGTGTTAGAAGGGTATAATGGAGGATGATGAAAGTTTAGATGAAACCCTATCACAAAGGTCAAAGACTAACAAGTGTTGCATCTGTACAAAAAATGAGCATACATGTACAAGATGCAAATGCGTGCTAAAAAAAAAAGGATGCATAAACTGTAATAAAGGTTCCCGGTGTCGCAACCCTTATAATAGTGTAATAACAGAGGGAGGGGCGGCAGCCAGTGCCCAGAGAGTGCGAAGGGATGAAGCTGACGGGACACAACACGGCGATGGGCAACAACCCGACAGAGCATGTGGAGGTGCGGGACCCTCAGGGGGCCCGAGAGAAGGGCGGCAACCACATGACATGGTGGGTGACGGTGAGCCCAGCGGAGTCCAAAGACCCGGAGACGAGCACCGAGATGCTGAAGAGGAGGGTGGTGTGCAAACAAGGCCAAATATAGCTGGTAGAAACGACGATATGCCACGCAACGAAGAGCCCCGAGAAGCACACAGGGAGGTGGGACCACAGAGGGAAGCAGCCCTGGAGAGACCCGCAGAAGTTGATGGCAGAGGAGGACCCCTTCAATGGAAAGGACTACGGGGAGAGGAGGTAAAAATGTGGACAGAGGCAGCTTACTCAGAAATTGTAGATTGGTCTGCACACAGTTTATTCAACCCACCTAAATGTGATGCCACCACCAAACTGTTGACAGAGATGAAAAAGCTCATTTATAACTATGTCTATGACAGACCTTTAGCCCCGTATGCTCTCAAGTTATTTTTCAGCATTCCACATCTCTTCTTGCAAAAAACTCACCGCAATTCTAGACAAGCGGAAAATGTAACAGCGCTAACAAATAGAGTGAAACTGTGGAATGATAACAAGATGGATGACTTACTCAGTGAAGCCAGAGCATTACAAGAGAGACAAGGCAGACGGCAACACAAAAGAGAAAACACCGAGGACAAGGCCAGGAGATTCGGCGACCAGATGAGACAAGGTAAAGTGGCACCCGCAATACGATCGCTGACAAAGGAGGCAGCTAGTGGGCTGTTGCCTATCACAAGAGATACCATCAAGCTGCTGGAAGAGAAACATCCGCAGCCTAGTATATCCGAGAGTCAGAAGCTAGAGGGGGCTTATATACCACCGAACCCCGTCATCTACGAACAAATCACAGGCGAGAAGATTTGGAAAAAGGCTCTAGGGACACAAGGCAGTGCAGGACCCTCAGGGATGGATGCAAACGGTTGGAGAACAATCCTGAGCAGCACACTTTTCGGAGTTGCAGCGACCGACTTACGCAGGGCGCTGGCAGATCTTGCAAGAAAAATGGCCACTCAAAATTGTCAACACTTGGAGGCCTACACAGCTTGTCGTCTAATACCATTGGACAATAATCCAGGGTGCAGACCTGTAGGGGTGGGTGAAGTGTTGAGAAGAATCATCGGAAAATGCATAATGGAGGTGGTGAAGGGCGATGTGCGGTCAGCGGCTGGAAATCTCCAAGTGTGTGCTGGCCACCAAGCAGGGGGAGAGGCAGCAATTCATGCAATAAGAGAAATATATGAGCAAGAAGAATGTGAAGCCGTGCTGTTAGTGGATGCATCAAATGCCTTTAACACCATCAACAGAAAGACAGCAATTCACAACATCAAGGTAAAATGCCCCAGCTTAGCCACCTATGTAGAGAATACCTATAAACAGCCTGCAGACCTCTTCATAGTAAACAACCTAAACTCACGACGTGGAACGGCACTGAAATCAATGGAAGGAACCACACAAGGGGACCCAGTAGCAATGGCGATGTACGCATTAGGTCTCTCGGTGTTGCTATCATTAACAAGACATGAGACGACACATGTTAAGCAGGCGGCCTATGCAGATGATCTCACTGGAGCAGGGAAAGTCAATGATCTCAAGAGCTGGTGGGAGCAAGTATCACAAGTGGGACCAGAAATAGGATACTTTCCAAATGCTAGTAAGTCTATACTGATAGTAAAAGCAGAACATTACGAAAATGCCTTAGAAGCTTTCAACGGTAGTGAAGTGGTCGTAACAAAGGACGGACAGCGTCATCTAGGGGCAGTGATTGGCACAGAAGAGTTCAAGAAGCAATACATGGAAGAGAAGGTCAGAGAGTGGGTAAACGAAATAGAAATACTAGCCAAAATTGCAAAGACGGAACCACAGGCTGCATATTCGGCATTCACATATGGGGTCAAACACCGCTGGACCTACTTGATGCGTACCATTCCAAACGTGGGTCCACAACTTCAACCGCTAGAAGATGCCATCAGAGACAAACTCATCCCAGCTTGGATGAAGTCCCACACCCCAAATGCTACAGAGAGGGAGTTTGCTCGCACTTCCTCCTAGGTTAGGAGGGCTTGGAATCATCAATTCGGTGAGGAGGGCGACAACGGAACACGAGAACTCAGTAAAGATAACATTATCTCTCACTGAACGCATCGTAGCGCAAGATCCTGACGGCGAAGTGGACCAGGCGGACATCTACAACATCAGAAAGACCATCACGTCAGAGAGGCAAAACTCACAGAAAAATGACCTGGCACAATTGATGCGACAACTTTCCCCGAGACTAACAAGAAAAGTACAAATAGCACAAGAAACGGGTGCTTCAAATTGGCTGACAACACTACCAATCAAGGCAAAAGGCTTCAATCTAAACAAACAAGAATTTAATGATGCTATTGCACTGAGGTATGATTGGCCGATTGAAGGACTGCCCGATCGATGCGTTTGTGGAATCAACAACGATGCAGACCACAGCATGATATGTAAGAAGGGAGGATTCATCAGCATCAGGCACGATGAAGTAAGAGATGTAAATGTAACGGCGAACATGCTCAGGGAGGTGTGTCGAGATGTGGTGCGCGAACCATCACTTATTCCCTTGGAGGGAGAGATCTTGCAGCACAGGACGGCCAACACATCCAACGAAGCACGAGTGGACGTTAGTGCAAGAAGTTTTTGGACAAGAGCACAGCGAGCATTCTTTGACGTAAGAATATTCGACCCAATGGCCCATAGCTACAGCGGGCTGTCTCTGGAGGCTGCACACAAGAGGAATGAACAAGAGAAGGTCAGGGCATATGGGGAAAGGATCTTAAATATCGAACATGGCAGCTTTACCCCACTAGTCTTCACCACATCTGGAGGGATGGGACCTAGGGCCCAGTGCTTCTATTCAAGGCTTGCAGAGATCATCGCAGAGAAGAAGAAACAGCCCAGGAGCCACGTTGTAGCCTGGATGAGGTGCCGTCTATCTTTCTCGTTGCTCAGATCAGCACTACTATGCCTGCGGGGAACAAGACTGTCTGCACCACAACCAGCGACGGTGGCAGAAGTGGACTACGAGGCAGCAGTGGCAGAGGGTCGCATAGCAAGGAGACTGGATTGAAGTTGCATGGTGTTGAATAGTAATATCTGATGCTTGTAAAATAAAATGTCTGAACAATATTAAATAAAAACCAATGTAGTAGTAGTAAAAAAAAAAAAAAAAAAAAAAAAAAGTATTAGTAGTAGTAGTAGTAGTAGTAGTAGTTATTATTGAGCCTAAACTACGCCGTATTAGGCGTAGGGATGTGGTAACCCTATCGCCGTCACCTCTATAGTGCAGATAGCCCCTGGAGGTTGGCACTAGGAATCCCACCTCCAGAATTGTCTTCCACGAAGGGATCAGCAAGTGTTTTTCTTGCTGATCCTCCCAACCCCTTCAATTTAAGGGAGTGCGGATTTGCCTACTAAGGGGAGGTCTCCACTTGAGGGATTGTTTTCTGGACCCCTTTCTCCCTCATGTTTAGCCCCATTGCTTTTGATATTGTAAAACGTTTGCCCCATTAGTTTAGCGATTTTAAGAACTTTCACCCCATATTAAGACCTTTCGTGCAATTCAGGTGTCTATTTTATCCTGGGCGAGCGATAGCGAGCCTGTAATTTAAGAGGCATCGGACTTCGGCCGGGACATTTTCTACCGAAAAATGTAAAAATTTATCTTGAAAGGGACTCGAGGGGGTGTAATTTTAAGGTTGATGGAAGTCTAGGGAACAAACTAAATACCTCCCCTTAAGTGAGTTATTATTAAGGGTTTGTATTTTCTTTATATTTTCGTGCATTTATTACAGTTTGACCCTTGGCCCTTTTCAAGC
This sequence comes from Lithodes maja, assembly GCA_037953745.1. Taxonomy (NCBI): domain Eukaryota; kingdom Metazoa; phylum Arthropoda; class Malacostraca; order Decapoda; family Lithodidae; genus Lithodes; species Lithodes maja. The sequence continues at coordinate 14,541 of JBAKBP010031978.1, forward strand.
AAAAAATGCCCAGGCCGCAACCCGGTTCCTCTTAAATTACAGGCTCGTATTCGCTCGCCAGGAAGAAACCGACACCTGAATGGCACGAAGGTCTTACAATTGACAAAGAAATAGGGAAAAAACATCTTAAAATCGCCAAAGTAATGGGGGCAAAGTTCTTAAAATCTCAAAGCTAATGGGGCTAAAGATGAAGGAGAATGGGGTCCAGAAAAAAAAAAAAAAACTAGACCGACAATGATCCAAGCGAAAGAAAACCAGACCAGAAGAACCATTGGTAGGTCAAATGTGAAATAGTAATAGAGGTCAAAGGGGAGAACAACACGATGCGGGGAAAGGATAAACACGGGCATAACCAAACAGCAAGGTGGGCAGAGGGGACAGGTTAAGGGGAGATTTCCACGTAAGGGATTTTTTTCTTTACCCCTTTCTCCCTCATGTTTAGCCCCATTGCTTTTGAGATTTTAAGACGTTCGCCCATTAGCTTGGCGATTTTAAGAACTTTCACTCCATTTATGTCACTTTTAAGACCTTTCGTCCCATTTAGGTGTCGATTTTTTCCTGGCGAGCGATAGCGAGCCTGTAATTTAAGAGGAACCGGCCTTTGGCCGGCACATTTTTCTACGAAAAATGTACAAATTTATCTTGAAAGGGACTCAAGGGGGTGTAATTTTAAGCTTGATGGAGGTCTAGGGAACAAACTAAATACCTTCCCTTAATTGAATCAAATACCACCCCAAAACACAAAAATAAAGAAATCAACAAATAATTACCAATAAACCCTAAAGGCAAATTTCCATGCTATACAATTTGTTTACATGGCCGAATAATTTTGATAAGGACATGTCAATTTACCCTTCGCTGAAAATAAACAATATATATTATCCTCAGAGCTATCCCATAATCCCTCCTATATCACCAATCAAAGGTAGTACACACACACACACACACACACACACACACACACACACACACACATACATATTCACACACGCGAGCTCTCACTTCTAAAGAATCATGGTGCACGGCAAAGTTAATTAGGTGGAAGGTGATCTAATATGCAGGTTAAATTAGCATAGGGCCGGCGGTGGCAATGTGAAGCTAGGTCCTTAGTGGGGTCTCATAATGGGCGGGGCACACATTGAGGCTATACCGGCAATTCTTCTCGGCAATTTTTGGTCTGGCCATTTCTGAATACAAGCTATATCTACAATAACAGCATTAAGGGGAGGTATTTAGTTTGTTCCCTAGATTTCCATCAAGCTTAAAAATTACACCCCCTAGACCCCCTTTCAAGATAAATTTGTACATTTTTCGGTAGAAAAATTTCCCGGCCAAAGGCCGGTTCCTCTTAAAATACAGGCTCGCTATCGCTCGCCAGTAAAAAAATCGACACCTAAATGGCACGAAAGGTCTTAAAATTGACAGAAATGGGGCGAAGGTTCTTAAAATTACCTAACTAATGCGGCGAAATTCATAAAATCTCAAAAGCAAATGGGGCTAAACATGAGGAAAACGGGGTCCAGAAAAAAATCCCTCAAGTGGAAATCTCTCCCCTTAATAAGTCACATAAAATATCTACTATATATAGCGCCAGCGAACTTGGCAATAATCTGGACCCCTTAACTAATCGGGCTGACGTTTCTATCATTTGGGAAGAGTCCACCGGGAAATAGGTGTGGATATATAAAGCCAGATTGCTCTAGTTGAGTTACAAAGAGGTCTGGGATAAAGATTTTGTCAAGTTCGTTATCGCAACCTATATGAGAAATATATATGGCAATTCACGTTTGACAGCGTTAAAGCTTTATAAGAAATCACACATCCGAAAAAATCTGTTAAAAAGGTAGTCTAGTTGTCGATATCAGTGCAAAGGAAGCCCGATATGTTGCCAAAATAGAGCTGCCGATAGAGAGTTGAATGGAAAAGAGCCCGATTTGTTGCCGATAAGAAGTTGCCGCCAGGAAAATAGCCCGATATGTTGCACAAATAGTTGCCTGGAAAACAGCCCGATATGTTGCCGATAGATAGTTGCCAGGAAAATATCCCGATATGTTCCCCAAATATAGTTGCCGATAGGAAGTTGCCTGGAAAATATCCCGATATGTTGCCCAAATATAGTTGCCGATAGGAAGTTGCCTGGAAAATATCCCGATATGTTGCCCAAATATAGTTGCCGATAGGAAGTTGCCTGGAAAATAGCCCGATATGTTGCACGAATATAGTTGCTGATAGGAAGTTGCCCGGAAAATAGCCCGATATCTTCCCCGAATATAGTTGCCGATAGGAAGTTGCCTGATATGTTGCCCGAATATAGTTGCCAGGAAAATAGCCCGATATGTTCCCCAAATATAGTTGCCGATAGATAGTTGCCCGGAAAAGAAGCCGATATTTTGCACGAATATAGTTGCTGATAGGAAGTTGCCTGGAAAAGAGCCCGATATATTGCCGATAGGAAGTTGCCCGGAAAAGCATGTGTGCGAGTGTAATTATAATGTGGTTAGTGCGGTCTCATTACGGGGAACGACCAAGGTTTAGTCTACGTGCTGGTTGCTGCTGGGGAGGGAGGGGGGGGGGGTATTATATATCATTAGTTTGCTTGATAGTTATACCGGAATATATATATATATATATATATATAGATAATTCCGGTATTAATATGAAATGTGCCAGTAATAAGAAAAATGCAGAGAGAGAGAGAGAGAGAGAGAGAGAGAGACAGAGAGAGAGAGAGAGAGAGAGTATAAATGCATACACACACATTGCTATACGCATAATTATTGATTAAGCAACTTGAATACGTGAGCATGATTTAATTGATAAAAAGCAACTTAGCACAATATTATATAATAGTTCAATAATGTACACAAATATATATAGATACAATATATAGATACAATAACATCAGAACCTAAATATATAAATATATACATTAGTGGTACATGGACCAAAACTCACATTTAAGGGGAGATTTCCACTTGAGGGATTTTTTTCTTTACCACTTTTTCCCTTATGTTTAGCCCCATTGCTTTTGAAGTTTTAAGATGTTCGCCCCATTAGTTTGGCGATTTAAAGAAGTTTCACCCCATTTATGTCACTTTTAAGACCTTTCGTCCCATTTAGGTGTCGATTTTTTCCTGGCGAGCGATAGCGAGCCTGTAATTTAAGAGGAACCGGCCTTCGGCCGGGACATTTTTCTACCGAAAAATGTACAAATTTATCTTGAAAGGGGGTCAAGGGGGTGTAATTTCAAGCTTGATGGAAGTCTAGGAAACACTAAAAACCTCCCCTTAACAAGGACACTATAATATGGATAATACTGTACAAGCTTAAACCCGGTATCACACGAGAGCTTTTATAGTCAACATTCCATCATCAACAATTTTCTGACAACATTTCTGGAGTATTTTGCAACGGTATCGGAAACTAGACTGATGGTAGATGAATTTAGGCAACCGAAATATTATATACGTTGACCACATAAGCTGCCAGACCAGTGTTGAGGATAAATGTTGAGTGAAAAAGCGCTCGTGTGATACCGGCACAGTTAGATTTTATGACAGGAAACTCATGGGAACTGTTAACTTTGTCCTTCGGTGAAGAACAGGAGAGCTAGCGACTAAAATATCACTGGTTTCATCAAGGTAAATAAAGACCACTCATTCACAAGGAATATAATCCTTCTGGGTTTGTTTTTGTTTTTCTACTTTTTGTCAGTCTTCCCCAGTGTCTCTCTGTCTTTATATATTAAGGTTTGCCTATCTTATCTCATCTCACTCTCACTCTCTCTCTCTCACACACACACATACACCCCCCTTCCTCACACAACATACACTCAAACATCCCGACTTGACTTTACCTTTCCAATATTTCCTGTCACACACATACATACGTACGTACGTACGTACTCTCTCTCTCTCTCTCTCTCTCTCTCTCTACATGAGCGTGCCCGTCTCCGTAAAAGAGCTAATCTTCTTCTCGGGGCGCTCGTGGAATTATGATAGAGATATTCTTTCAAGTCTCCGGGAACGTTAAAATGATAATGAGATGTTAATGCAGCGTCTCGCTTCGTAGCCCGGCCCGAGTTTTAATTTTGGGGGTGGGGGTGGGGAGAGAGAGAAGGGAGAGAGAGAGAGAAGGAAATGGTCAGCTGTTGATAGACATACTGTAGAAATATAGTATACTAGATATAGCAAATACGGCAGGTATATACTGTAGATAGATAGAAACCGATATATATATATATATATATATATATATATATATAATACATATTACACTGAATTATACACTATATATATATATATATTCGAAATCGTGAGTCCATTTATTATAATACGACAGAATAAGACATATTTTGATTCAAACATCTATAAATAAACAATTAATGGACATTCCGCTTCCCACGATGTCAACATTTGAAGAATACAATAAAACTAGATAGAAGTTAGAACACAAAATGAAGTACGTCACTGTACAACACATCTAGATTGAATAAGAGAACTCAATGCTGATAATTCACTTTCAAAACAGGTCCCACTGTGCTTGGCAAAAGTAAATTGGAACATAAATATCTTTCGCACGTTGATGGTCATATTTAAGGGGAGATTTCCACTTGAGGGATTTTTTTTTCTTGACCCCCTTCTCTCGCATGGTTAGCCCCATTGCTTTTGAGAGTTTAAGACGTTCGCCCCATTAATTTGGTGATTTTAAGAACTTTCACCCAATTAATGTCACTTTTAAGACCTTTCGTCCCATTTAGGTGTCGATTTTTCCCTGGCGAGCGATAGCGAGCCTGTAATTTAAGAGGCACCGGCCCTTGGCCGGGAAATTTTTCTACCAAAAAATTTACAAATTTATCTTGAAAGGGGGTCTACAGTAGGGGATGTAATTTTAAGCTTGATGGAGGTCTACGGAACACACTAAAAACCTCCCTTTAATGTTCATATTTAATTAAATTTTCCTTGAAACTCATTGTTTACTATAACCGAGAATTGTCCATTTAGGTCTACACATACCTATAACTTTGATCACGTGACTCCCACTCACTATTTCATAAACCTCACAATATTGTAGCTGAATACAGGATAATGAATAATACAGAATGAATAATACAGGCTAATAAATAATACAGGATCATGAATAATACAGGCTAATAAATAATACAGGATCATGAATAATACAGGATAATGAATAATACAGGATAATGAATAATACAGGATAATGAAAAATACAGGGTAATGAATAATACAGGGTAATGAATAATACAGGATAATGAATAATACAGGGTAATGAATAATACAGGATAATGAATAATACAGGATAATGAATAATACAGGGTAATGAATAATACAGATTAATGAATAACAGGATAATGAATAATACAGGATAATGAATAATACAGGGTAATGAATAATACAGGATAATGAATAATACAGGATAATGAATAATACAGGATAATGAATAATACAGAATAATGAATAATACAGGATAATGAATAATACAGGATAATGAATAATACAGGATAATGAATAATACAGGATAATGAATAATACAGAATAATGAATAATACAGAATAATGAATAATACAGGATAATGAATAATACAGAATAATGAATAATACAGAATAATGAATAATACAGAATGAATAATACAGAATAATGAATAATACAGGGTAATGAATAATACAGGATAATGAATAATACAGGATAATGAATACAGAATAATGAATAATACAGAATAATGAATAATACAGAATAATACAGAATAATGAATAATACAGAATAATGAATAATACAGGATAATGAATAATACAGAATAATGAATAATACAGGGTAATGAATAATACAGGATAATGAATAATACAGGGTAATGAATAATACAGGGTAATGAATAATACAGAATAATGAATAATACAGAATAATGAATAATACAGGATAATGAATAATACAGAATAATGAATAATACAGGGTAATGAATAATACAGGATAATGAATAATACAGAATAATGAATAATACAGAATAATGAATAATACAGAAATGAATAATACAGAAATGAATAATACAGAATAATGAATAATACAGGATAATGAATAATACAGAATAATGAATAATACAGGGTAATGAATAATACAGAATAATGAATAATACAGAATAATGAATAATACAGGATAATGAATAATACAGGATAATGAATAATACAGAATAATGAATAATACAGAATAATGAATAATACAGGATAATGAATAATACAGGATAATGAATAATACAGAATAATGAATAATACAGAATAATGAATAATACAGGATAATGAATAATACAGGATAATGAATAATACAGGATAATGAATAATACAGGATAATGAATAATACAGGATAATGAATAATACAGGATAATGAATAATACAGGGTAATGAATAATACAGGATAATGAATAATACAGGATAATGAATAATACAGAATAATGAATAATTGAAATGTTAAACTTTAGCCGGTATCACACGAGCGCCTTTTCCCTCAACACTGGTCTGTCAGCTTATGAGGTCAACATATACTATATTTCGGTCACCTAAGTTCATCTATCACCAGTCTAGTTTCCGACACCAGTGCAAAATAGTCCAGAAATGTTGCCGGAAAAATGTTGATCATCGAATGTTGAGTATAAAAGCTCTCGTGTGATACCGGCTTTAATGGCAAGCACAAAACTCAAGGGGAGATATCCACTTGAGGGATTTTTTTCTTGACTCCTTTCTCCCTCATGTTTAGCCCATTGTTTTCCTAATGTTAAGACGTTCGCCCCATTATTTTGACGATTTTAAGAACTTTCAACCCATTTCTGTCAATGTTAAGACCTTTCGTGCCATTTAGGTGTCGATTTTATCCTGGCGAGCGATTGCGAGCCTGTAATTTAAGAGGAACCGGCTTTCAGCCGGGACATTTTTCTACCGAAAAATTTACAAATTTATCTTGAAAGGGGCTCAAGGGGGTGTAATCTTAAGCTTGAAGGATATCTAGGGACCAAACTAAAAACCTCCCCTTAAAGTGACTAAATATGAATAGTCATGAGAAACGGTAAAAATAACTTATCTTTCAGTAACATTGATTAACTAGTGGAATTTCCTTTGCCCCTCAGCTTTCTCTTCATAATTGCTGAGGGGCACAGGGTCCTGGGTGGGGCTTTGGTTTCCCGGGCGTTTCTGTCGCCCTCCTCAGCTCCCGCCATGAGTGGCTTCGGTCACCCATGCTTTATTGTGGTCGGCTGGGAGGGTTCTTGTGGGGCGCTCGGTTATGGCCTTGGTCTTGCTCGGGGCCTTGGGGCTGTTCGGCCAGGCAGCTTGGGGAACAACAACAACAACAACTAGTGGCTAGTGACTAAATAGGAACCCATGACTTAATTAAGGGGAGGTTTTTAGTTTGGTCCGTAGATATCCTTCAAGCTTAAGATTACACCCCCATGAGCCCCTTTCAAGATAAATTTGTATATTTTTCGGTAGAAAAATTTCCCGGCTGAAAGCCGGTTCCTCTTACATTACAGGCTCGCTATCGCTCGCCAGGATAAAATCGACACCTAAATGGCAGGAAAGGTCTTAAAATTGACAGAAATGGGTTGAAAGTTCTTAAAATCGACAAAATAATGGGGCGAACGTCTTAACATTAGGAAAACAATGGGGCTAAACATGAGGGAGAAAGGAGTCAAAAAAAAAAAAATCCCTCAAGTGGATATCTCCCCTTAAGTATGTACGGGCTTCAATACCGACACTAATTCAAACACGCCACATAATTAATATGCCGTATTCTTAAAAATGTGGGATGGGTATTGCCTATTGACATGTCGACAGTGATCCAGTCAATTTTCATATAAGAACTTTATATAAAAAAAAAAAAAAAAATATATATATATATATATATATATATATATATATATATATATATATATATACCGTATATATATTGTGAAACCCTAAACTCCGCCAACGCACACTGGAATCACCCGCGGCACATTCACTTTTTGAGCGATTTTTGCATGTATTCATTATTTTTCTAGTTTCCTCCCTAGACCTCCATAAAATAAAAAAAAAAACATCCATTAGATCCCTCTTCCAGATTAATTTGTACATTTTTCGGTAGAAAAATGTCCTGGCCGAAGGCCGATTCTTCCAACACTACAGGCTCACTATCGTTCGCCAGAGAAAAAATCGACACCTAAATAGCACGAAAGGTCTAAATATTGACGAAGAAATGAGGCGAAAGGTCTTAAAATCGACTAACTAATGGGGCAAACATCTTAACATCTGAAAACTAATGGGGCTAAACATGAGGGAGAAAGTGGTCCAGAAAAGCGGCCCATCCCCCCTTAAAGCCGATGCGCTTGAAGCCACACGTTGGTTGGCGACACACACAAATGTTATTAGTCGACACTGTCCCCGGGTTTGAATGTCAGGAGGATTAATCATGGTGGAAGATACTGACGTTGTGAAAGCCAGTGTGTGCGTGTCGAGAGTAGTGTGCGTGCGTGCGTGTGTGTGTGTGGCGTGTGCGTGTGTGTGTGTGGCGTGTGTGTGGGTGGCGTGTGTGTGGGTGGCGTGTGTGTGGGTGGCGTGTGTGTGTGTGTGTGTGTGTGTGTGTGTGTGTGTGTGTGTGTGGCGAGGTCCAAAAGGTGTATTGGTGCTTTATCGTCCCTTTAACCCTCTCCAACATATGACGCGATTTTGAGCCTATTAGGGATACTTTAAAACCTTTGTTACCATCAGGGGTATTTAAAAACCTTTAGTTTAGTTACTTTAACCTCTGCAGTTGTCTTTGAGTTAGCTGTGGGCAGAACACTAATGTTGGAGAGGTAATTATAAAAGTGAGAGAACTCTATTTCTTATTGCTAATCTGGCAACCTCTGCGTCATATGAGTCTGAAAGAGACATAAAGAGTGGAGTGTGTGTGAGTGTGACACAGCTTTTGGGAGAGGCTGTTGTGGTACTGGAGTGTGGTACTGTTGTGGTACTGGAGTGTGGTACTGTTGTGGTACTGGAGTGTGGTACTGGAGTGTGGCAGCTTCTGGTGTTGGTGCACCGGAGGGGATTGGAAATTGGATTAAAACCTGGAAAAAAATATATGGTGGAAAAAACAACAGGAAAAAGTGAGCCGGCCTTTGAGGTCCATCACCCCTGCCCACCACCACCCCCCGGGGGGAGCCACTCGGGGGCGTTGACAAATATGTAC
>JBAKBP010031979.1:0-23749 GCA_037953745.1 Lithodes maja
GGCTGTTTTGGCCATAAAGTTATCTCCAATGAAATCATCATCACAGCTCAACCAGTTGACTTAGAGAGCTCTACTTAATGCCATTCTACAGGTAAATAACACAGCTACGCTTGGGGATGCGCAGGAATGCGGGAAGCAGTCTGATTAACGAATATACGGTAGCCTAGCCTAGACGTTTTTCGGCCAAAACACCCGGGTTTCGAGGAATATATATATAATACATAACCGGGGCTGGAGGGTTAAGAAGGATTTGTGGTCGTAAAAATGGTTAAGTGGGATAGTTCGAAGCCTTTTAATTGCTGGAGGCCCGTTTTAAACTGAATAAAACCATTTACTTCCCAAACTTCCCAAAACTTCTCAAACTTGACTAATTCCTTTAACGTGACGATAGTGCGTTGTTATATGTGCGATTAGTTTGCTTGGGAAACAGATTAACTTGCTCATGTTGTAATGTACACCCTATGTGGTGGATTGTGTTCTTTTATTTAATAATTTTCATTTTAGTAAGCGTTGTTTCCACATAGCGATTTTGATAATTTAATTTGACTTTATATTGCCCTTGTCCCAATTTTGGTTTGTTTAGTTTGCAAGTTTTACATTTTAATAGTAGCCAGAATAAAGTTAAAAGGACGACACGGTAATGAAGGGGTTAACTCGCGTCTCCCAGAGCGGCCTGGAGTGGTTAATATTATTAGATATAATTTTGATATTATTATTAGCCCAATATAAGTGAATATCTTTTGAGACAGAAAAAATACAAGCTATTTTACCTCTATGATAAAACTAATAAAGAAAACTCCTTGGCACACATGGCCAGAGGGTTTACATTCAAGAATTACTTAGTTTTATTCAGTAGCAGTGTATAGTTTTGTTCCTATAGCAGGAGGAGGGAATAAAGGTGAAACTGTGAGAGTAGGACAACCTTTGAGCTTGACTAACTTTTTCTTCTTGTTTCTGTCTTGTTTTTGTCTTCCACCAGGAGTGAGTAATGTTGAAGGTGTGAGGATGAGACACAAGTATAGAGCCTGACTGTACAGTACCTTGTTCTGAGGGGCGAGGTCCGGCTGCGGGGTCATCTTTTGACTCTGGCTGCCCTCTGTCACACTCTTCAGTGACAGACCGTGGTAGGTTCTCATTGTGTCGATCTTGAACCCCTCCGTCTCTATAAGCAGCAACATAAATATAGTACTGTTAAATGACGTGAAAGGGAGGGCACACTGTACAATAACATATTATTCATGAAATAGACAGAGTTATATTGTCACCAGCCTATTTATCAAGTGCCGTGGGTATGATACATAATTCCTGGTTATTTCGTAGGGGTCCGCAACTTTTCAACGTATTACCAGCAAAGCCTCAAAGAAGACCCTTGATAAATTCCTTATGAGAATATCTGACATGTTGATCTTTCCAGGGATGAGAGCCGTCGATCAAACGGCTTGCTGGTCCAGGTCTCAATCATACCATACCCATGTGCAGTCTCACTCATCAGCATCAGTAATTAATGTATTTTACATCTTTGCGATATGACCTGGCCGAGACAGAAACTACCTAAAGTAATCTAAAGTAACTGAAGCCTATGCTCTTTACCTTACCTGCCCAAATAGATTGATAAAGATTTCAACAGTAAGTGTAAAACCGGTGATCGCAGGCATCACTGACCTTCCTTTCCCTTGAACCTTTCCTGGTCGTAACGTGAGTATCCTGCAGGCTGCTGTGCTACTCTGGTGATGGGGGTCGGTACGGGATTGGGGGCGCTTGTCCTCATACGGCCCTCCTCACGTGCCTTGATTGACTTTAGTAGACCCATGATACTGGAGGCAAATTGCTAGAATAGGATAAAATTACATGTGTAATTAATAAGATACTGTACTCCTGTAGTTTTTCAAAATTTCACTGAATTAATTGGGTTTGTTCTAGATGCCGTAATTCCCATTAAGGGGTGGCCATGAACATTAGGCGTTTGTCACGAATTGCTAGGTCAAGTTGCCAGGGCTTGACATCTACCAATAACATTTTGACAGAGCGGGTTTGACCTCCCGACCCTTTGATCAGCCGCTGATGCTTTACTGACTACGTCACGGCTCGTGACTGAATGATCTACCAAAGGAATTATTTTTTATGTGACAAATTGTTACAGAAAAATATATTGTACAGTATTAGTAAAACGAGAGATGAGCGGTCTTATCATCCTTATAAACACTGACAAATGCATTGTGAATAAACACATGACAATTTAATACAAAATAAACAAAATCTAGGAAATCAAAAATAATGACATAAAAAAAAACATTATCCCCTATGCATTGGGCTGCATCCCAGTAGGCTGTTGAAAAATAGCTCCTTCTCTCTCTCTCTCTCCACTGAAGACTATGTTATTTGGTGTTTGTCTGTCATTAGTAATGCTGAAGACGTTGGTAATAATACTGCCAACACTTCCATCTCATAGAATATGCCTTAACCCTCGGAATCCGGGAGGCCTCATACGAGGCAAAATGGTCGGCTAAAAATCGCCGCTATAATCATCAGAACTCGGCAACCACGCGTTGTAGCGAGGTCATCTCTACAACATTCTACAGACAACAAAAAGTTCTACAATTTGCAAAAAACATTGACTGCTCTAGGTGGTCTCAATCAGTAGCTACTGAATTATGAAGTTGATTTTATCAAAATTCATATGAGGCCCCCCAGATCCCATGGGTTAACCCTCCAGCCCCGGTTATGTATTATATATATATTCCTCGAAACCCGGGTGTTTTGGCCGAAAAACGTCTAGGCTAGGCTACCGTATATTCGTTAATCAGACTGCTTCCCGCATTCCCGCGCATCCCCAAGCGTAGCTGTGTTATTTACCTGTAAAATGGCATTAAGTAGAGCTCTCTAAGTCAACTGGGTGAGCTGTGATGATGATTTCATTGGAGATAACTTTATGGCCAAACCAGCCACTTTACACCACTTTTCGATACTGAACAACAACATACAGGCACACAAGAACAAGCGACGCTCTCCTTCTTGTGGCCGGAGATGCGGAGCGTCGGTCCAGCCGGCTGTTGTTTACATGCGTCGGACCGACGCCTCGCACAGCAAGCTCACAGGCTGTGACGTCATGGGTGCATAAGAGGCCTTCCGGGTACCTGTTACATGCTTTTTTATGGGCGTACAAGAGGTCATCCGGGAACCAAGGGTTAAGGGGGGGTCACCGTCTTTTTTTATCTTTCTCTCGTTTTCTCCCTTTCCCTGGCTTGTATCCATTCGGCCCCATTCAGCCAACTGTTTTAAGACGTTTATCCCTGTCCAGGTGTCGATTTCTTCCTGGCGAGCGATAGCGAGCCAGCATTGTATGGAGAAATCCGGCTTCGATGGAGACATTTTTCTATCGAAAAATTTACAAATTTAACTTGCTGCCAAAACAAAAATGTATATATGCTGGCTCTCTACCGCTCGCCAGGAAAATATTGACACCTGGATGGGGTTAACATCTTAAAACAGTAGGCTGAATGAGGCCGAATGGATACAAGCAAAAGAGAGAGGCAGAGAAAGAGAAAAAAAGCGAGGTGAGCTCCCTTCATGCTAAAGGTATCCTAGACGAAAAAACTGACTAGGTTTTATTGATGAAGTAACTTGCAGTACAGAAACAATCAGGAACTATGAGTACAGTAACAATAGTTGTATGGCTAACTTATATATCTGGTCTTGCTTGTGGGTTAAGTGTGTTCAGGAAAAATAGTTAAATTAAAATGTAAAACTTGCAAACTAAACAAACCAAAATTCGGACAAAGACAATATAAAGGCAAAATAACTAATCAAAATCGCTATGTGGAAACAACGTTTACTAAAATAAAATTTATGAAATAAAAGAACACAATCCAACACATAGGGTTGAGTTTTATAGCTGGTCTTGCTTGTGATTTAAGTGTGGAGACGACCTAATAAGGCCGAGGTCCTAAAATTATCAGCAGTGTAGAGAGGACCCTTGTGGCTTGATGAGGTCCTAGGCTAATCTAACTATACTCTGTTTCTTTTCAACTGATGGTAAATTGCAAAGTTCCCATCAAGATTTGTCAGTTACTTTCAAGATTTTGTAGTGAAATATGGTGCTTATATATACTGTACTTGGTCTTGATAGGATCCAGCGACATAGCTGTTTTGTTTTTTTCCATTAAGTATCGAGAAATTAGCTGCCAAGGAATTCAGTTTATCGTCAGCTGAAAAGAAATAGAGTATAGTCAGAGTCTTATGCTCTGTTAACCTAACAAGTGCGCATGGGGGTAATTGAAAACGTCCCCCTGTGCTGACGTATTTGAGGTGTTTCCGTCACTAAAATATTCATTGTACCATTAATAGCATTAATAATTATCCATATGCGCCTATTATGGGTTGATTATAAAGGTATTAACCTGAAACAACAATAAAACGAGTGAAAACAGCGTTTGGATGGTCAAAATCGGAGATATAGCCCGCGAGTTGTATAATGTATGGGTGAGGCAAACTGCTTTCCCGCCAATTTCCCCCAAGGCCACTGAGACACAGTCGATCGATACTCTCTCTCTCTCTCTTGCACTCGCTTGCCATCAGTGATGACAACACCCTGCTTGCAACTCGCTAATGTTAGCACGAAAATATACCTCAGAATAAGGGAATAATAGGGAAAATAGGTGATAACTGAAGGAGAGGAGGAAAGTGGGGAAGGAGGGGAGGTAGAGGACTGAGATTTTGCATGGCCCAGGGGCCAAAAAAAAATAAAAAAATAAAAATAAAAAAAATAATTTGTTTTCGATGTCAAAAGTTGATTTTTTATTTTACTTATTCTCAAGAGTCTTCCCGCAGTCCGCCGGGGGAACTCTTAAGAGTCTCCCCGCAGCTCCCGGGTTAAAGCTAGTGAAATGTAGGAGTTGCCATATACAGTATTTTTTTTTTATAAAATTACTGTAGTTTAAGCAGACCACCGAGTTCCACAAAAGAACTCTCATAGGGCTGTCCCGAAGGATTAGATCAAGATGGATAACAAATTAAGTCAAGATAGATAGGGAAGGGCAGGTGAACAAATCTAGGAAGGTGAAGACACGCAGACATTTCTCGCCATTTCAACAGTTCAGCCGGACCCCAAGAGCTCCACAGCAGAGCTCTTATAGGGCAGGGCCGAAGTATGAGGCAAAAACTGCTACACTGCAGCACCAACCAAGAAGTGATCAGGGTGAAGAATGAGAGATCAGGTCTAAGGTAGAAAAATATCAAAAAATACAAAAAATGCACTACTGAGGGGAATCGAGTCAGCTCGGCCGCAGCGACCGAAGAGACAAATCAGGTCAGGAGCCTACTACCTGGCCAGGCCAGGGAGGCATGTGATATAGGCTGCCCGAGGACAACCGAATGGGACAGAATAAGAATAGAAGGGGAAGGTGGGCTGGATCTATCAAAGTGAGGGTTGGTGTCCTCCATTTCCCATAGCCGGTTTCTGACTGTACCTTTATCATCATTACTGTTTTCTTGAGAGTAGTGAAGGCAGTGGGGTCATAATTTAGCGGAAAAGATAAACAAAGCCAATAGAATTGTAAGGCTGATAAGGAGGACATTTGTGTCACTTGACGAAGAAATCTTCAGGAATCTCTATACAGCGCTGGCTAGGCCGCACCTGGAATATGCGAACCAGGTGTGGGCTCCATATATGGTAAAGGATATAGAAGCAGTGGAGAAAGTGCAGAGGAGAGCTAGCAAGCTAGTACCAACGTTGAAGAACGTGGGCTATGAGCAGAGGTTGAGGACACTGGGGCTTCCGACACTGGCATATAGGAGAAAGAGAGGGGATATGATAGAGACTTTTAAGATAGTGTCAGGAAAGTATGATGAGGATGTGTGTGAAGGTATCTTCTTGATGCGGGAGGGAACAAGAACGAGAGGACACTCTAGAAAGAAATAGGCTTGAGAAGGCAAAGAACTCATTTTGTGATAGTGGTAAATGAGTGGAACGCACTGCCCCAGTATGTAGTCGATTCCGAATCAATAAGGGAGTTTGAAAGTAATCTTGATAAAGCATGGGGAAGACAAGATTTGAAGTTTGATTATAAAACAAAAATACAGAATAGTAAAAATGTTGCGTCTGCTACCGCCGCCACCAACACCGTGAACGACCGCAGCAATGCAAGTACTGGTACTGAGCTGGATACACAGGCCTAGTTTGCCTTTTTCCAGAGGATCTACTGTAAGAAACTGTAAGAATAATGGTGTGCCCCATGGTTCCCTAGTATCTTACTCTCACAGCCCACTGGCACAAGTTGGCTTTTCTCTCCCTGACATAGGGATGTGGCGACCCCACCGCCCGCCACTTTGGTGGTGCAATCAGCTTTTGGAGCAGTGGACCACTGGTTCCTATCTTCAAAAAATTCCTGTGTTGGTATGCTTCCAGCCAGGGCCCCACTGGGGTAAATAAAATAGCAAAACAGTGGTGGAACTGCCATCCGGGTGAGGGACTGCTCTGGGTCTGCTCCTTCAGTGCTCATGGTCATAATCCATTAGTGGAAATGGCACTGTGGAGTGGGTCAGTCAGGGCATGTCTGGGAGCCTGGAGGCAGTTTCTGCCATAGCCATCCCTTTTGGGGCGCTTCCTCTGGAAGCGCGGCGTCAGATTTGATTATGAAAACATAGAAAGAGGAAAGAAACACTACTCAAAATGCTTGAGAGGAGAGGGAGGGAAAGAACCACAACCATCCCCCTTCAAGCTCTAGTCGCCGGCCTCGAAGCCCCCCCAACCGCGACAAGGAGAGTAGTACCAGGGGGGTGTCATATACAGTATCTCCCTTCAGTATACGGTATTGTGCATATGATCAGTGAGAAAGAGTGTCACATTGTTATTGTTATTATGTTTCAGGTGGGTGATCCAGGAAATGTGTTGGCAATGGTTTCTGTTGTTGACTGTAAGACACTACACAGTGTTCTAGGGTATAGTGGGCAAGGGCTTTCCAGCAGTCTTCTTTCTTTGAGAGGTCATTCTCCTACATGGCTCCGAGGTTGTATAACAGGTTGCCGCTGTCCATGAGACAACTGAGTTCTGTTGAATGCTTCAAGAGACAACTTAAGACTTTTCTCTTTGAGAGAAGCTATGATCTTGAGAGAGGTGTCATGACAGATGGCTATAGAGTTTAGGCTATTTTGCCACTGCTAGTGATTGTTAAATGTGTGTTGTATATAAGCCTTCTTTTGATGCATTGATTTTGTTCTTTTTTCTTTCTCTTTCCGAGCGCTAGTGAATTCTTCGGAAAAATTGGCGCTTATGAGAAATAAGTAACATGCTTATTATTATTATTATAGTTCCTTGCACAAGTACATTTCTATCTATCTATCTGTCGCCCGACGCCGTGATCCCCGAAGGGGTGGCCACGAACGAACCGCCCCCATGCACCTCTGTCCCCAGTCAGTCGACGCCCCTCCCCCCAACCAGCACCGCCCTCGTTCATATACTTCCACCTCTCCTTCGGTCTACCTCTCCCTCTCTGACCCTCCACCTCGCTCTCGTACACCCTCTTAGTCATTCTCTCGCTTTGCATACGTTCCATATGGCCGAACTATCTAAAGTTGTTCCTTTTCACACTTTCCAGCACATCTACCTCCACACCACACCTCCTTCTTACTTCTTCATTAGTCTGTCTATCCCTCCATGTAACTCTGCACGCACTTCTTAAGTAATTCATTTCCACTGCTCTCACTCTTGATCTGAGTCTCTTCTCAAACGTCCGTGCTTCGCTTCCGTAAGTCAGTGTCGGGATTACCACACTGTCATGCAAGGACTTCTTCACTTCCATACTGACCACCCTATTTCTTGTTACTGCTTTCAGCGTTCCTACAACCCTCTTCCCCTGTTGTACCCTCTCCCGCACTTCTTCATCCATAGTCCCATCATTACTCAACACACTGCCCAGATACTTAAAAGAGTTGACGATCTCCATAGCCTGACCGTTCAGCTTCACCTCACACTCTGTGATTTCACCCCTTTCGAAAACCATAACCTTGCTCTTCCCCGCATTTACCTTCATATTCCGTTTTTCGCACACTGTTCCAAACTCATTTACCAGACCCTGCAACTCCCATTCATTATCACTCATCAGAACTGAATCATCCGCAAACAGCAGTATAGGTAACTTCCACTCATTTCCCTCCCTTTTCAGCGATACACCAACATCCACTGCTCTTGATAGTATTTCTTTCATGACTCCATCCATATATACAGTAAACAACCACGGGGACATCACACACCCCTGTTTCAAACCAACATTCAGGTCAAAGAGCTCACTCTCCACACGTACTGCCGCCTTTGCACCCTCATACATGCTCTTCACTGCTTTCAGCAACTTGCCATCTACTCCGTATATTCTAAGTAAGTACTTTCCACAAACCTTCTCTATCCACTCTGTCATAGGCCTTCTCCAAGTCCATAAAGGCAACATACACCTTTTGTTTCTTCTCCAGATATTTCTCCACAACACAATTCAGGGTAAAAATCTGATCTACACATCCTCTTCCCTTCCTAAAAACCTCCCTGCTCGTCGCCTATCCATTTCTCCGTTCTCACTCTCTCTCTCTCAATCACTACCCTACTGTATACCTTCCCTACTACGCTTAGAAGACATATTCCTCGGTGGTTACCACACACTCCTCTTTCCCCTTTGCCCTTATACAGTACACTCGACCCTCCATTTAACGGACAAATGCGTGCAAGCACCTGTCCGTTCCTGCTAAATGTCCGTTGCTGCTAAATACTGTCCAGTCCGGATGTAATCCGGAAATTCCTTGAGAAAAATCCGGTGTTGAGTACAGGTGTCCGGATCGGATCGTGACAAACTGTTATGCATATTTTTTTTTACTGTACCTGAAATAAATCCTGGTAATCCCTTGTGCTACACCCTATTGATAATGCAAAACTATTGAACACACTTAAAAGTGTATATTATTTGGTCTCTATATAATCTGTGAATCATTTCCGATATGATGTATGGAATATGTCTTCTAAGCGTAGTAGGGAAGGTATACAGTAGGGTAGTGAT
The DNA here is from genome assembly GCA_037953745.1 of Lithodes maja. Lineage (NCBI taxonomy): Eukaryota > Metazoa > Arthropoda > Malacostraca > Decapoda > Lithodidae > Lithodes > Lithodes maja. The sequence goes on from JBAKBP010031979.1 coordinate 9,036, forward strand.
TGAGAGAGAGAGAGTGAGAACGGAGAAATGGATAGGCGACGAGCAGGGAGGTTTTTAGGAAGGGAAGAGGATGTGTAGATCAGATTTCTTTGAGAGGTCATTCTCCTACATGGCTCCGAGGTTGTATTAAAATGCAAAACCTGCAAACCAAACAAAACAAAACTGGGACAAGGACAACATAAAGTCAAATTAAATTATCAAAATCGCTATGTGGAAACAACGCTTACTAAAATGAAAATTATTAAATAAAAGAACACAATCCACCACATAGGGTGTACATTACTACATGAGCAAGTTAATCTGTTTCCCAAGCAAACTAATCGCACATATAACAACGCACTATCGTCACGTTAAAGGAAGTAGTCAAGTTTGGGAAGTCCGGGACGTTCTGGCAAATTTTTACTAAACTCTGCATGAATAAAGAAACTACATGTTAAATGTCAAAATATTATTTAAAATAAAATTTGCAACATGACAAGACATTAACAATTGTACAAAATACAAATATTGATAAGATATCTATACTATTACAAAATAATATATAAAATACAGTACAGCACTCACTAACGATAGTGCTATCGGGTAGGTACCTGTAAGCATAGCATGCCTCAAGTGACCCCTATCAATAACTACCCTACAGATAACCTACATTTATAGCACAAATAAATTAAGGAAATCGCAAAAGTATGCAATTGATACTATCGACAATGAATATATATAATATAAAGACAAATAATTGCAAAATATGAAGTAACAACAGATTTAAACAAAGAGTACTCTTTTAACAAGAACAATAAATTTTAAAAATCATCAATATTAATATTAATAATAGAAAAAGAAAAAGAAAAAGAAAAAGATAAACAATAAATACAGACAAAGTAAGCAGAGGTTATACAAGAAACTTCAAGTTAAAAATGCTTGATTAAAATTATTGATGTCAAATTTTAACAGGTTGCCGCTGTCCATGAGACAACTGAGTTCTGTTGAATGCTTCAAGAGACAACTTAAGACTTTTCTCTTTGAGAGAAGCTATGATCTTGAGAGAGGTGTCATGACAGATGGCTATAGAGTTTAGGCTATTTTGCCACTGCTAGTGATTGTTAAATGTGTGTTGTATATAAGCCTTCTTTTGATGCATTGATTTTTGTTCTTTTTTCTTTCTCTTTTCGAGCGCTAGTGAATTCTTCGGAAAAATTGGCGCTTATGAGAAATAAGTAACATGCTTATTATTATTATTATTATTATGATAGAATTAAAGATTTTATTTTCCACCAACTCATAATCAGCAAAAACGACACAAATGTCAATTAAAAACATGTTATAATATTTCCCCATCATTTTGTGTATACGTGGGAAAAAAAAAAAAAAAAATCTATCAAACGTAAATCTCCCATCTGGGAAGCTCAGCGCCTAGACGGAGGGGAGGGTTGAAATATTTTGTTGACTATCTCATTTATTATTTATCTATGTGCTGGAAGGATATTATATTTTTCAATTCCATCACATTAGAAATTATTCAAAGATTACAAAAAGTCCAAATAAGACATAGTTATGTTAATGTATAAGGGATTTAGGTAGATGAATTAGAGAGATAGATAGATAGAAAGAGTGTGTATATCGAGGGAAAAAAACAAAACAAAAAATCTATCAAACGTAAATCTTCCGTCTCGGAAGCTCGGCGCCTAGACTGAGGGGAGGGTTGAACTATTTTTTTGACTATCTTATTTATTATTTATCTATGTGCTGGAAGGATATTATATTTTTCAATTCCATCACATTAGAAATTATTCAAAGATTACAAAAAGTCCAAATAAGACATCTATCTATCTATCTATTGCCTGACGCCGTGATCCCCGAAGGGGTGGCCACAAACGAACCGCCCCCATGCACCTCTGTCCCCAGTCAGTCGACGCCCCTCCCCCCAACCAGCACCGCCTTCATTCATGTAGTTCCTCACTCCATCCTTCCACCTCATATTCGGTCTACCTCTCCCCCTCTGTCCCTCCACCTCGCTCTCGTACACCCTCTTAGTCATTCTCTCGCTTTCCATACGTTCCATATGGCCGAACCATCTCAAGTTGTTCCTTTTCACACTTTCCAGCACATCTACCTCCACACCACACCTCCTTCTTACTTCCTCATTAGTCTGTCTATCCCTCCATGTAATTCCGCACGCACTCCTTAAGTAATTCATTTCCACTGCTCTCACTCTTGGTCTGAGTCTCTCAACCAACGTCCATGCTTCGCTTCCGTAAGTCAGTGTCGGGATTACCACACTGTCATGCAAGGACTTCTTCACTTCCATACTGACCACCCTATTTCTTGTTACTGCTTTTAGCGTTCCTACAACCCTCTTCCCCTGTTGTACCCTCTCCCGCACCTCTTCATCCATAGTCCCATCTTTACTCAACACACTGCCCAGATACTTAAAAGAGTTGACGATCTCCATAGCCTGACCGTTCAGCTTCACCTCACACTCTGTGACTTCACCCCTTTCGAAGACCATAACCTTGCTCTTCCCCGTATTTACCTTCAAATTCCGTTTTTCGCACACTGTTCCAAACTCATTTACCAGACCCTGCAACTCCCTTTCATTATCACTCATCAGAACTGTATCATCCGCAAACAGCAGTATAGGTAGCTTCCACTCAATTCCCTCCCTTTTCAGCGATACACCAACATCCACTGCTCTTGATAGTATTTCTTTCATAACTCCATCCATATATACAGTAAACAACCACGGGGACATCACACACCCCTGTTTCAAACCAACATTCAGGTCAAAGAACTCGCTCTGCTCACTCTCCACACGTACTGCCGCCTTTGCACCCTTATACATGCTCTTCACTGCTTTCAGCAACTTGCCCTCTACTCCGTATATTCTAAGTACTTTCCACAAACCTTCTCTATCCACTCTGTCATAGGCCTTCTCCAAGTCCATAAAGGCAACATACACCTTTTGTTTCTTCTCCAGATACTTCTCCACAACACAATTCAGGGTAAAAATCTGATCTACACATCCTCTTCCCTTCCTAAAGCCTCCCTGCTCGTCGCCTATCCATTTCTCCGTTCTCACTCTCACTCTCTCAATCACTACCCTACTACGCTTAGAAGACATATTCCTCGGTGGTTACCACACACTCCTCTTTCCCCTTTGCCCTTATATAGGGGGACTATTATGCCAGTCTTCCAGTCATCGGGTGCACTCCCCTTCTCCCATGCTAGTTTGCACATTTTCCATACCCATTCTATCACTATCTCACCACCATACCTCAACATTTCCCCACACACTCCATCTGTTCCTGGTGCTTTCCCCAACTTCACTCTTTTCATGGCTTCCCACACTTCTGACCTCCTGATCCCCACCTCCTCCTCCACTACTTCTCTTCTTCTCCCTCCCATACCATATCCAGCTATGTTTGCTGGCTCTTCATTCCTTTCATTTAGCAACTCACTGAAGTACTCCCTCCATCTTTCGACTCTCTCTTGCTAAGACATAGTTATGTTAATGTATAAGGGATTTAGGTAGATGAATTAGAGAGATAGATAAATAGAAAGAGTGTGTATATCGAGGGAAAAAAACAAAACAAAAAATCTATCAAACGTAAATCTTCCGTCTCTGCTGGCACGGAGGGGAGAGTTGAAATATTTTGTTGACTATCTTATTTATTATTTATCTATGTGCTGGAAGGATATTATATTTTTCAATTCCATCATATTAGAAATGATTCAAAGATTACAAAAAGTCCAAATAAGACATAGTTATGTTAATGTATAAGGGATTTAGGTAGGTGCATTAGAGAGATAAATAGATAGAGCAACGGACTTTGCTCCAACTTTTTTATAGCAACGGACTAGGGTCCATTGTCCGGCCTACATTTTTTGACCGTTATTGCCGATATCCGTTAAATCGGAATCCGTTAAATGGAGGTTAGAGTGTATAGGGGGAAACTTATTTGATATAGTAACCAATTTCTAAGTGCTAGAAATGTTTCTATGGTTATTCAGAATAAGCAACACGTTACATATACAGTAGTAGAAATGACTCGAGGAAAAATTGTCTAGATATATTTTTTTATCTGTTCCATAACATTTCTTTCGCTACATGGAAATGCTTTACTTATATTTTTGTTTACAATTTACTACTATAGATCTATACATATTCTTAAAAAGAAGCAGCTCTACACTATGAGCTGAAAAATCTAGTTAGTCAATTCTACAACGATAGATAAAAAAGGGCATGCCGGGCAAATTGAAATTTTCCATTATAATGCCAAGATCAAAAACCTTCTTTCAGCTGCAAGTAGACACCAAAAACTTCTCTGTAGCTTTGTAGATATTGCTGTGAAGATTATTTTATGGCCCTCAAGACAAGCCAGAGAGGCATTGTGAGAGACGAGGAATAGTGAATGTCCCAGGTATGCTCTGATCATCGTGATCTGAACCAGACTGAAACTGCAACCACTAGTTGCTCCACCACCGTATCCATGTCTCTTGAGACCAGGATAACTGTGTGAAAAAATGTAAGCGTCTGACACCTGGTTCATGAGGGACGAGGATAACCTAATATCAAAGTGAAAATAAACTAACCTTGCCGGAACTCTGCAGTATGGTGGTTCTGGTTCTCCACTGTCGCTCCTTAGTAGTGATATCCTTGGTCATATCAATGTCAAACTCCATCATGCTGCGCATCTCTGTTCCCAAGCTTGGGTCGTCATCTTCTTTGATCATGGTTCTCTTCAATGCCAAACGCTTGGCTTTGATGGCAGCAATTTTTTCAATAGACATGGCCTCAGAAAGAGATCTGAAAATTGTAATTAATAAGCTTTAGAAGAAGTAATCATTAGGAATGAAATCGTTTGATCATATTAATTCATATTTTAATAATGCATCACTTAGCTCTACTCCCAATAGTCGAGTACGGTATATTTTGATAAAACTAAACTTTAAAATTCCCTTAAATTCCTCCTTTCCAATCCTTACGTTAGATTCGGGCCCTACATTTTCTAACAAATATTAGGTACAGTATTCCTATGGGTGGAAATGCTAGCCCTTTAATTGCAGATTTATTCTAGCTTGTTTAGAATTTACATTTATGAAAGACTTAGTTGACAGTAACAAGAAAAATAACATCCCAGAATAATTAGCACTTGCTAAATTGTTAAGTAATAATAGTACAGTATATAGATATATCAACGATATTCTTGTCCGAAATATGATACATTTTAACGATATTCTTGTCTGAAATATGATACATTTTAACCCCTTACTGACGGGGATATTTGTGATTTATACTACCTGTGTGGCGGGCATATTTACCCTAAACGAGCTTCATTCCATGCTCTTTTTCATGCATAAACAAGAGCCAGAGCGTAATACAATTATGTATCCGTGAAAGGGTGATAATAGAGCTTTCCAATGACACCTGAATCATCCTTGTACGACCACGGGTTCCCTTGCAACGATGTTGCAACATGAGTGCAAAAACCCTAAAATACAGTAATTTTCTGAGAATATCCCCGTCCTCGAGAGGCCGGGGATGTTGAGGGGTGTGGTAGGGGCGTCAGTAACCTCCCGCGGCTCAGGCTGAGCGGTCAGAGCCCGCCTGTCGCCCTCCCAATGCGTGGACCCTCTCTCAGAGCCGATAATGTGCTCAAAATCCCACCCGTATATTGTCGGGACCCGCTGAATAGGCCATGGTTCTCTCACTCGACAATTGTCGGGACCCGCGGCTTGAGTGTTAATCAAGTCTCTAAAATATTTATCCAAATTCCATCCCCTTCACATAAGGTAATGTAAATGATGAAATTGAAAATGTTCTTGATATAAATATACAAATTGATAATGAACAGTGCACACTTAAAGTATATCACAAAGTTGACGATAATAATTTTAATGTAATAAACTTTCCTTTCCCTAGTAGTAATGATGATAATAAAACAACATACAGTAATTGTTTTTATTCCTAACTAATAACAATATAATTTATTTGTATTTTTTCCAGATTAACAATTAATTAATTAAAAGTTTGTTTAACCAGACCACTGAGTCTAGAACAAGACTCTCACAGGGCTAGCCCGAAGGATTAACAAAGAATAATAGTTTGCATAAGAATCAAAAGAATAATTTCTTCAATGACTATTATCAATTTCTTATGGTTCATTGACAACAAGAGATGAAGAATGACCATACCTGTCAATATTACCAACAATGGAGGATTTCTGTGGGACATCAAAGCGAAGAGCAAGCTGCTCTTTGATCTTCTGAACATCACTGTCATCATAACGAGGCTTCTTAGCTGCACTGTCAGATGCATCCTCGACGGCTCTCTTTACCTGGAGTGATATCATGCATTATAGGATATGAATACTTCTAATTTACAGTGCAATAGTTGATAAATCTCCGTCAAAAAGAATTAGAAAACATTACCATCAAAATCTCTGATGGTTTAGTCCCACTTGCACATATATAATTACTATCTACACGGCATACAATACATGGCACCAGCGAATTTGGCAGAAATTGTGACTCCCTAATTCATATAACTCAAAACAAATGTGAGCAATCAATTTTAACAATCAGGATATATGTGTGGAAATTTACAGCCCGTTTGCTCAAGCCCCTAATAAATTACAAAAAAGTTAGGGAACAAGATTAGTCAGGTTTGCTGGTGCTGGGTAAAAAAAAAAAAAAAAAAAAAAAAAAAAAAAAAAAAAAGGGAAGAGTAGGCAATAAACAAGGGCCAAATAAAAACATTAAGATGGTGAGATGGATGTGTAAAGTTTCATTGAGTAATAAGTGTGAGAATTGAGTACCGGTACTGAGAGAGAGACTTGGTATTATAAATATTGGTGAAGTAATAATAATAATAATAATAATAATAATAATCTTCTGGTTACTTATATAGCGCCCGTCTCTCCTCCTTCGAGGATTCGCAAGCGCTTGGCTTTCTTTAGTCTACCAGAGACCATTACCCATCCCCCTTGCTCATGGGGAGATGGTAACCGCCGGCTGTATCCCAGAAAAACTTTTCAATCTGAGCGGGGATTGAACGCCAGACCTTCAAGGTGGGAATCAGGCACGCTATCAACTGAGCCAGCCGGACGGCTGTAATGCAAAACAGTAATTTGAGATAGCATGGATGAGAGAATGCAGGAGGAAATTTGGGTGAGGAAAGTTACTAGCACAAATGAGGAAGGTAAATGCACCTAGGGGTTGAAATAGGGGAGCTATCCACCCGCCAAAGGCGGCTTTCTAGGGCCTTTCCTAGCTGATGCTGAGAAGATTGGGTTCTAGTCATGTGGTGATGGGCTGGTCTATCAGAGTGAGAACTGAGCGATCTCTGTCATACCCATAGCTTACTTTGACTGTTCCTTTTACTTATATATTTTCTAGATCTCAAGTGACGGCGTCTCTTCCGTGGATTGACTTCCCAATCTACCAAAATTGGAAGTCAAAGCGTCACATTTTTCCTTTGGCCCTCAACTTTCTCTTCATAATTACATACATACATACATTAAAATGTAAAACTTGCAAACAAAGTCAAACCAAAACTGGGACAAAGACAATATAAAGTCAAAACAACATATCAAAATCGCTATGTGGAAACAACGCTTACTAAAATAAAATTTATGAAATGAGAGAACACAATCCACCACATAGGGTGTACATTACTACATGAGCAAGTTAATCTGGAAAATTTTAAGACTGAGTGATTTGTTAGTAGTCTTGGCAAATCCAACGTCAAGGCTATTAACCTAATTGCAATGACGACTTGTCTAATTTGACTGCTATGTCGTCATTCCAACCGCGGTTAAAAAGAAAACGTCTAGAGTCTACTCCTTATCTTGCTCTAGGAGACGTTGTACATTAACCAAAACTACCACCGAAGGTGAAAAAAGCATAGAAGAGAAGAAAAAGGGGTTTACCTTAGTTACCGCTCAAGGCCCATCCCGTGTTCCGTCATGCGCAGATCCCTGTCGAACGTGCGCATAAGCGACCCTCTCTTGTTATCATTTTTTCACGCGTCGCCATTGTTGAAGTCCGCTTTTGTTGTGCTCCTTCAATTCACCCTGTTTTAGGTTCGTTTCGGCTTTTCTGGCCTTCTTTTTGTTAGACAGATGTTACGTGATCTAGGACACACGTAAATGGGCTCCTCAGTGTGTTTAATGGAGACGCGTGTGGAAATAGCTACCGAAGGTACGGGGGCGCTTGGCGTTCCCCGTCTATATTTTTTCATTCTTTCTCTTTTCATATTCTTTTTTCCTGTTAGTCTGGGCATAGTTTAGCTTATTTTAGCCTAGCTTGTTTCTCATTCAGGACTTGCTATGCCCCTATGAGTTCTCATTTTTTCATAGCCTAGGTGTACAGTTGGTTCACAATCTGAGATTTCGTGGTGGCGGTGCTGTTTGTAGGGTTTGTGTCAGCCGCATAAATAGCGTTATTCCCGAGTCCTCCCTTTCGAGCCTTCACTGTGTCTCAAGGGCCTGGGCGCTTGGTGGTTCGTGATATCCAGGGGTACCCCACGGGGGCCTCTCCCTCACACCACAGGGTTTTTCGCCCCTGACACATTCTCTACTCGCGGCTAGGCCACCCTTTTTCTCGCCAGTTTCATTTACTGGTTTTTGTGTTCCCTTCCTGTTTTCACCTCCATCCTTTCATAGCTTTTGCCCAATCCTGGGGTACCCCACGGGGGCCCCTGTTTGTGCCAAACCACCCAACCTGCCACTTCTCCTCATGGGCTTTGCTCTATCTCTGTGGCTTGGGTGGTTCCCGGGGGATGTGCCTCCTCTCCCCTGGTGTGTCTTCCTTGCCTCTCCTTTGACCGGTGAGTCAGGATATTATCAAGGAAGACACTGCTCAGCTTGATGGTCATCGTCGCTTGGAGTTCATAAGGAGTTGACGCTTGTTTGCGGGCCTTTTTTTGGTTTTCCTAGACGCTCCTCTCGCTTTTTCGGCACCGGGCCTTCTCGGCCGGTCCCGCAAATTTGCGGAGTGCTCGATTCGGTCCTCTGGGTCGTTTCGGCTCCCCGCAAATTTGCGGAGATCGCTGGGGGGTCTCGTGGCGATGTGGGAGGGTTGTGTCGGTACGGTTCTACCTCCATTGGCCCGCAAATTTGCGGTTATAGTTGGCTTTCACTGTTGACCCTTTTTTGTGTCATGTTGTTGCCTGTTACTATATTGGTGTCTACACTTTATGGTGTTAGAGCCCTGCATGTGAGGTGTTGAGTGGTGTTTAACACTTTCTCCATCTTTGCAGGTTCTGCTTGTGCTCTTGCGCATCGCCCGCCCTCATCACCTCCCTCGGTGTTCCCGGTTTCGAGTGAGTACGCCTTCCGGTTTGCATGTGTCTTCTTGTTTACCCATGCTCATTCCCTGGTTTTTATTGGACATTCTCTTCGCTTACTCCGTCACCGTGCTGCTTATGCTGTGTGTTCTTCCATTGCAGGTGTGATGCCTTGCTTTCGCCAGGGCTGTGGCTCCCCGTGTTTAGAGTGCCACAGGTCCTGCCTACGCCACTCCCAATGTGTGTCCTCTACGGCCTACCTCCCTGCGCTGTGTGGCCCGTGTATGGACCTGGTCGATGTCGTGGACCATCACCCTGGTTCCTCTGACGCGGCGGTGGCCTCTGCATCCCTTCAGTCCGTGTGGGCGGTGGTCTCCCACCACATTCGATCTGTGGGCCATCGCTCCCCGGCTTTTGTGGATGACCGGATCCGTGTGGCCCTGGGCATCCCTGACCCGTCTGGGGGCCGTTTACCTGGCCCTCTCCCTGCTCGGGCCCTTCTTCCTGGGTCCCGTGGTCGGTCGTCGCATCGTCGGGAGGATCCCCAGCTCCGTCCACGCTCTCGCTCTCCTCGTCGTCCATCCTGTACTGCCCCTCCTCGTCCTCCTGATGGCCTTGACTCCGGCCGTCGCCCTCGTCATGGTTCTCGCCCTGAGGCCGGGGTTAGCGTCTCTGCCCCTGTACGCCCTCCCCTGGCCTCTCCGGATAGGGGCTCTACTACTTTCCGCCCGCTTCCCCTGCACAAAAGACGTCCTCTTCATGTGTCCTCTACGCGCGCGGATGTCCATACTGTAGCTGGCCCTCTGCTCCCTCCTCCTACTCTGTCCAGGGGGGTCCGCCAGGTTGTAGTTGCTTCTCCTCCTACTTCTCCTGCTTCTGTGCCTCTTCTTCCTTCGCGGTCTCGTCCCAAGGTGGAGGTCCCTCCCTCCTCCTCCTCGGTGTCGGGCCGCCCTGTTCTCTCAGCCGCGGGGATCCTTGCTCTGTTTCCCCCCGCGGCTCCTTCTGACCTCCTTTCGCCCGGCCAGCCTTCCCACTCCCGTCATCCTACTCCTCTTCCTTCTTCTATACCTGATCTTCAACTCCCGGCTCCCCGAGTGGGTACCCCGCCGCTTGACTCGGTAGAGTATAGCGAAGTTTCGGGGTCCCCTTTCTCGGGGGCTGACGTGTCGCTGGAAGAGGGGGATGATGATGTTTCCCCCTCGGGCGTTAGTGAGCGGGGGCGAGACCCTCTGGGACGCCACGGCAGTCGTCGCTCGCCTTCTTTGGGCCGCGACGCTGCTGTTTCGTGTCATGGGTCTCGCTCTCGCTCACGCTCGCCCCTGCGGGCCGAACAATCTTCGGGGGGGTCGCCTCTCTCGGATCGATTTTCGGCTATGCAGGGGTGGGTTGTGTCACACTTCGACGCGCGATTGGAGGCGATGCAGGAATCCCTCTTGTCGCGCTTCTTGGCGGTGACACAACCTCAGCGCCTCACCCAACCTCCCCCTGCTTTGGTCCCCCTCCCCTCTGCGGTGGACCACATTCCCTCTCGCCCTGCTTCTCCTCCTGCCCGGTCGTCGGATAGTACTGCTCCTGCCCTGGCTCAGGTGGTTGCCCCTGCTGTCTCCCATGCGGGGGTTCTCCGTCTGCTAGGGCAGGGTCCGCGCTTGCCCCCCATCCAGAAGGCCAAGGTCCCGTCGAGGACTATGCCTCTCCTCTATGGCTCCTTGGCCGTTTGGAAGGGGGTGCAGGCCTCCCACCCGGAGCGTGCTACCGATTTCCCGTCAGGTGAGAGGGCCCTACCTTTGGGCTGGTCGGTCCAAATTAATGATAAGATGCAGTTCAGGGCGTTCAGGGTGGATGGTCAGGTGGCCGACGTGGAGGTGCGGGCTTACCCGACGAGGACTGACCTTCAGTACTTTTCAGTGAAGCCCAAGCCCCCGTCTGCTCCTCGGACTAAGCTCTGGTCAGACTTCAGCCGCCAGGACATCCTTCAGGATGTTCAGTCCCTCGCTGTTTTGACGGGACTGTCCTCCGATGGGACGGGTTTGAGCGACGATGGTAAGCCTGGCTTAGCCGTCGTCCTTGATAATCCTCTCCCATTGGAGGCCTGGTTTGCTGAGGCCTTAGAATTTGCCAACCGTTCCGTCGACAGATCAGTTTCAGTCCCTCCCCCAGAGTCGTCACTGCTTTTGCCTCCTCTTGTGTCTGTCGGCGGATTGGATGGCAAGTTCTGGTCCTGGATTAGCGCTCCCAAACTTGAAATTTGTGCTATTGCTAACCCGTTCTTTTCCCACCCAGATAAGTCCTCTGTCGACAGGGATTTTACCTTGCGGCAGAGGGTGGCGAACTTATTGTCTTGTCTTTTAGGTTCCCTCCAGACATCTGTTCACCACCTGCGACTTATCGAGACGACTGCACCTGGCGATCTTCGCGAGGGTTTGGACCACGTTCGGCGGATCCACCTTCAGCTCGCGGTGTCTTTGGTTCCCGAGCTGAAGGCGGTTTTGTGCGAGGCTACTCGACAACGCCAAACGGTAAGGTCCTCGTTCTGCCGGAAGGCCCCTTTGGATATTCGTCAGGGTTTGTTATACTCTGAGCTATATACATCGGGGCTGTTCGCGCAGGATGCTTGGGAACGCTACGCTTCTCTGTCAGCGGACCCTGCTTACGACACGCAAAGACGCGCTGTGTCGCGACCAGGGTCTTCGCAGTCCCGTCCTTCTGCCGGTCCTCCTCGGGGTGCTGGCGCCGCTGCTGCCGCCAAGAAAGGGCGCAGGAAAGGGAAGTTGCCGGCTAGAGCGTCGGTTCCGCCTCGCACTTCTGCTCCTGCTCCCTTTCATCCCCGCCGAGAAGGGGCTGGCCAGCCTTCCACTTCCGGCCGCACTTCGACGGGGTCCGACGCACGACGGACAGGGGATGGGGTGACCCGCCCTTTTCGGCGAGGTGGGGGGGGTAGAGGTGGTCAACGTGGATCTTATGACCGCAAGGACCGTACCGGGGGACCCTCCACGTCAAAAAATGTGTAGGTTCTCCGGGTCGGTCTCCTCCTTGTTCTCCTTCTCGCCTCGCCGAACGGGTCGCTCACCTCATCTCGGGGGCTCCCACAGGTTGTTTTCGCCCTTGCGCCCCTCGGTGGCCGCGAGGGACGTGGGGGCGGAAGATTGCACGGAGGGGTCTAACCTGGAGATGGAAGTCCAGACCCCCACTCAGCTCTTGTCAACGAAGCCGGCCTGTCTCTTCGGAGGTGGCCGCCGTGATTACATCCATGCACGAGCAGGGAATCGTCAAGGAGGTGAAAGCCGGTCACCCGGTTTTCCTCTCCCGTGTTTTTCTGGTACCGAAGAAGGACTGCGACGCGATGCGACCGGTGGTGGATCTGTCGGCCCTCAACGGGCACATCGTGAACACGCGATTTCGGATGCTAACGGTGCACCAGGTACGACTGGCCCTGCGACCTCTGTCGTGGGTAGTGTCGCTGGACCTCAAGGATGCGTATTGGCACGTCCCTATACATCCTCGTTTCCAGCGATTCTTGGCCGTTCGGACTTCCGATCGTGTGTTCATGTTCGACAGGCTTCCCTTCGGTCTCAACATCGCGCCGCGGATCTTCTCGAAACTGGTGAAGCAGGCTCTGGATCCTCTCCTCAGGGGCGGCCTCCAGATCCTGTTTTACTTGGACGACTGGTTGATAGTTTCAGACACCCTAGAACAGTGCGTTCGCGACACCCTCACGGTAGTTCAACACATCACACAGTTAGGGTTCAAAGTAAACATTCCCAAGTCCCGCCTGACCCCGTCGCGTGTCGTGACGTGGGTAGGTCTCGAATGGGATCTGACAAACGCTACGGTTACCCAGAGTCAGCCAAACGCGGTGAAACTTCGCAGGAAGGTCTTCGCCGTGTTGCACTCGGTCTCCCTCACGAGGAGGATCTGGGACTCGTTAGTGGGTTCCCTGAATTGGGCTGCTCTGACCATTCCCTTAGGGAGGCTCAGGCTGCGCCGCCTAATCCTCATGGGCAACAAGGTGTTTCCGTTGGTCCCTATGGATCGGCTCATGCCGATCCCGCGTTCCATTCACAGACACTTAGGACACTGGGTTGCTCGGGGCACGCTCTCTGCGGCTGTGCCCTGGACCGCCCCCCCGCCGACGATCTGGGTGGATACAGATGCGTCGAGCGAGGTGGGGTGGGGTTACCAATCCAACCTGGGACATCAACATCACGGCAGATGGGTGGGACACACACACCTACACATCAATGCCCTCGAACTCTTGGTTCCCTTGTTCTTCCTGCGGGACCACGCGCTGGCCCTTCGGGGCCTGTCGGTGGCCTTCAGGATGGACAATCAGACAGCTGTCCACTGTATCCAAAAGCAGGGGTCCTCCAGGTCTTTGACTCTGTTGGGGATCTCCGAGAAGTTGTTCTTCCTCGCGAACCGACACAACATCTCCCTGCACGCCTCCTACCTGCCCGGGACTGCCAACCTGTGGGCGGACGCCCTGTCGCGAGGACAGGGCGTTCTTGTAGAATGGGCGATGAAACAGACTGTATTCGACGACCTCGCGGCTTCCTGGGGTGTTCCGGAGGTCGACTTGTTCGCATCGAAGGAGACGCGCAAGTTGCCTCGGTACCTATCCCTCCGGACTCGTACTCCGGAGGGGGGTCCGGACGCTTTCATGGAAGACTGGAGCAGGTGGCAGTCGATATACATATTTCCGCCACCAGACGCACTGTTGATGTGCAAAGTCCTCGCGAGGCTGCGGCTGTACCGCGGCAGAGTCTGGCTCATAGCGCCTCTGTGGCCGGCCCAGGCTTGGTACTCCCAGTTGAAGCGGTGGTGCCCGAGTCCGGTCCCTCTCCCTCTCTCACACTTCCACTTGAGCCAGGTTGGCGACCTACGGACCTCGTTGGCCTTCGCATCGTGGATGTTCGTGAGGCACGGTGGCTCCCAGTCCACGGACGGGACCTGACTGACTTCCTGAAGCGTTCATGGACGTCTTCGACTTGGGGGACTTACGAGTCCCACTGGAGGTCTTTTACTAGGTGGATACAGGACACTCGCCAGACTGTTAGCTCTCCTTCCCTCGTCCTACACTACTTGTTTCACCTCTTCCGTACACGTCGCTTTCAGGTCAACACTATACGTAACCACTTGTCTGCCATCCGGGAGGTCTTTGAGTCCGTCACTGGGCTGGTCGTTCCTCCGAAGGAGCTGGATTCCTTCATGAAGGCTGCCTTCAGGGAGCGACCGCCTCCGCGCCAGATCCCTCCTCAGTGGGATCTGGGGCGTGCTCTGGACCTTCTGGCTTCACACACATATACACGGGACACTACACCGGTTCAGTTGCTGGAGCGTACACTCTTCCTTGTCGCTCTGGCCACTGGGGATAGGGTGTCTGAACTAGCTGCCATGTCACGGTCCCAGGAATGCATGCGATTCTCCCCGT
>JBAKBP010031980.1:0-23747 GCA_037953745.1 Lithodes maja
GGAAGAGAGAGGAAGGAATCAGAGGGAAGAGAGAGGAAGGAATCAGGGGGAAGAGAGAGGAAGGAATCAGAGGGAAGAGAGAGGAAGGAATCAGAAGGAGGAATCAGAGGGAAGAAAGAGGGAAGAGAAAGGGAGGAATCAGAGGGAAGATAGAGGAAGGAATCAGAGGGAAGAGAGAGGAAGGAAGCCAGAGGGAAGAGAGAGGAAGGAATCAGGGGAGAAGAGAGGAAGGAATCAGAGGGAGAGAGAAAGGGAGGAATCAGAGGGAAGAGAGAGGGAAGGAATCAGGGGAGAGAGGAAGGAATCAGAGGGAAGAGAGAGGAAGGAATCAGAGGAAGAGAGAGGAGGAATCAGAGGGAAGAGAGAGGAAGGAATCAGAGGGAAGAGAGAGGAAGGAATCAGAGGAAGAGAGAGGAAGGAATCAGAGGGAAGAGAGAGGAAGGAATCAGAGGGAAGAGAGAGGAAGGAATCAGAGGGAAGAGAGAGGAAGGAATCAGAGGGAAGAGAGAGGAAGGAATCAGAGGGAAGAGAGAGGGAAGGAATCAGAGGGAAGAGAAGAGGAGGAATCAGAGGGAAGAGAGAGGAAGGAATCAGAGGGAAGAGAGAGGAAGGAATCAGGGGAAGAGAGAGGAAGGAATCAGAGGGAAGAGAGAGGAAGGAATCAGGGGAAGAGAGAGGAAGGAATCAGGGGGGAAGAGAGAGGAAGGAATCAGGGGGAAGAGAGAGGAAGGAATCAGGGGGAAGAGAGAGGAAGGAATCAGAGGGAAGAGAGAGGAAGGAATCAGAGGGAAGAGAGAGAAGGAATCAGGGGAAGAGAGAGAGGAAGGAATCAGAGGAAGAGAGAGGAAGGAATCAGAGGGAAGAGAGAGGAAGGAATCAGGAGGGAAGGAGAGAGGAAGGAATCAGAGGGAAGAGAGAGGAAGGAATCAGAGGGAAGAGAGAGGAAGGAATCAGAGGGAAGAGAGAGGAAGGAATCAGAGGGAAGAGAGAGGAAGGAATCAGAGGGAAGAGAGAGGAAGGAATCAGGGGGAAGAGAGAGGAAGGAATCAGGGGAAGAGAGAGGAAGGAATCAGAGGGAAGAGAGGAAGGAATCAGAGGGAAGAGAGAGGAAGGAATCAGAGGGAAGAGAGAGAGAGGAATCAGAGGAGGGGAGAGGAAGGAATCAGAGGGAGAGAGAGACAGAGGAAGAGAGAGGAAGGAATCAGAGGGAAGAGAGAGGAAGGAATCAGGGGAAGAGAGAGGAAGGAATCAGGGGAGAGAGAGGAAGGAATCAGGGGAAGAGAGAGGAAGGAATCAGAGGGAAGAGAGAGGAAGGAATCAGAGGGAAGAGAGAGGAAGGAATCAGGGGAAGAGAGAGGAAGGAATCAGAGGGAAGAGAGAGGAAGGAATCAGAGGAAGAGAGAGGAAGGAATCAGAGGGAAGAGAGAGGAAGGAATCAGAGGGAAGAGAGAGGAAGGAATCAGAGGGAAGAGAGAGGAAGGAATCAGAGGGGAAGAGAGAGGAAGGAATCAGGGGAAGAGAGAGGAAGGAATCAGAGGGAAGAGAGAGGAAGGAATCAGAGGGAAAGAAGAGAGGAAGGAATCAGAGGGAAGAGAGAGGAAGGAATCAGAGGGAAGAGAGAGGAAGGAATCAGAGGGAAGAGAGAGGAAGGAATCAGGGGAAGGGAAGAGAGAGGAAGGAATCAGAGGGAAGAGAGAGAAGGAATCAGGGGAAGAGAGAGGAAGGAATCAGAGGGAAGAGAGAGGAAGGAATCAGAGGGAAGAGAGAGGAAGGAATCAGGGGGAAGAGAGAGGAAGGAATCAGGGGGAAGAGAGAGGAAGGAATCAGGGGAAGAGAGAGGAAGGAATCAGAGGGAAGAGAGAGGAAGGGGAAGAGAGAGGAAGGAATCAGAGGGAAGAGAGAGGAAGGAATCAGGGGGAAGAGAGAGGAAGGAATCAGAGGGAAGAGAGAGGAAGGAATCAGAGGGAAGAGAGAGGAATGAATCAGGGGGAAGAGAGAGGAAGGAATCAGGGGGAAGAGAGGAAGGAATCAGAGGGAAGAGAGAGGAAGGAATCAGAGGGAAGAGAGAGGAAGGAATAAGAGGGAAGAGAGAGGAAGGAATCAGGGGGGAGAGAGAGGAAGGAATCAGGGGGAAGAACGAGAGGAAGGAATCAGAGGGAAGAGAGAGGAAGGAATCAGAGGGAAGAGAGAGGAAGGAATCAGAGGGAAGAGAGAGGAAGGAATCAGAGGGAAGAGAGAGGAAGGAATCAGAGGGAAGAGAGAGGAAGGAATCAGAGGGAAGAGAGAGGAAGGCATCAGGGGGAAGAGAGAGGAAGGAATCAGAGGGAAGAGAGAGGAAGGAATCAGAGGGAAGAGAGAGGAAGGAATCAGAGGGAAGAGAGAGGAAGGAATCAGCGGGAAGAGAGAGGAAGGAATCAGAGGGAAGAGAGAGGAAGGAATCAGGGGGAAGAGAGAGGAAGGAATCAGAGGGAAGAGAGAGGAAGGAATCAGAGGGAAGAGAGAGGAAGGAATCAGAGGGAAGAGAGAGGAAGGCATCAGGGGGAAGAGAGAGGAAGGAATCAGAGGGAAGAGAGAGGAAAGGAATCGAGGGAAGAGAGAGGAAGGAATCAGAGGGAAGAGAGAGGAAGGAATCAGAGGGAAGAGAGAGGAAGGAATCAGAGGGAAGAGAGAGGAAGGCATCAGGGGAAGAGAGAGGAAGGAATCAGAGGGAAGAGAGAGGAAGGAATCAGAGGGAAGAGAGAGGAAGGAATCAGAGGGAAGAGAGAGGAAGGAATCAGCGGGAAGAGAGAGGAAGGAATCAGAGGGAAGAGAGAGGAAGGAATCAGAGGGAAGAGAGAGGAAGGAATCAGAGGGAAGAGAGAGGAAGGAATCAGAGGGAAGAGAGAGGAAGGAATCAGAGGGAAGAGAGAGGAAGGAATCAGAGGGAAGAGAGATGAAGGAATCAGGGGGAAGAGAGAGGAAGGAATCAGAGGGAAGAGAGAGGAAGGAATCAGAGGGAAGAGAGAGGAAGGAATCAGGGGGAAGAGAGAGGAAGGAATCAGGGGGAAGAGAGAGGAAGGAATCAGGGGGAAGAGAGAGGAAGGAATCAGAGGGAAGAGAGAGGAAGGAATCAGAGGGAAGAGAGAGGAAGGAATCAGAGGGAAGAGAGAGGAAGGAATCAGAGGGAAGAGAGAGGAAGGAATCAGGGGAAGAGAGAGGAAGGAATCAGAGGGAAGAGAGAGGAAGGCATCAGAGGGAAGAGAGAGGAATGAATCAGGGGGAAGAGAGAGGAAGGAATCAGAGGGAAGAGAGAGGAAGGAATCAGGGGGAAGAGAGAGGAAGGAATCAGGGGGAAGAGAGAGGAAGGAATCAGGGGGAAGAGAGAGGAAGGAATCAGAGGGAAGAGAGAGGAAGGAATCAGAGGGAAGAGAGAGGAAGGAATCAGGGGGAAGAGAGAGGAAGGAATCAGAGGGAAGAGAGAGGAAGGAATCAGGGGGAAGAGAGAGGAAGGAATCAGGGGGAAGAGAGGAAGGAATCAGAGGGAAGAGAGATGAAGGAATCAGAGGGAAGAGAGAGGAAGGAATCAGAGGGAAGAGAGAGGAAGGAATAAGAGGGAAGAGAGAGGAAGGAATCAGGGGGGAGAGAGAGGAAGGAATCAGGGGGAAGAACGAGAGGAAGGAATCAGAGGGAAGAGAGAGGAAGGAATCAGAGGGAAGAGAGTACAAAGTACAAAGGAGTACAAAGGAAATCAAGCAACAACAGGTCTAGTGACCCTTCTAGGCTGCTTGTCCTCCAAAACACTGAGGATCAAGTGTCCAAACAGTGGTTTAGAGTGGGTAAGGGAACATTGGAAAGGGAACTACTGCCCTAGAACTAATGTCCATGGCAGGATTAGGAAGTTAGTAGGGGACAGATGGGTTAGTAACTGAGGGGGGTATACAATAAAGTTATTAATTTACAAACGCAGTCAGTCGCGGGTTTGATGCGAGATATTTGTCTAAGCGGAGTTTAAATGAATCAACGGTGCTGCAGTCTATAACGTCTCGGGGAAGCCCATTCCACAAGTTGACAACTCGATTGAAGAAGAAATTCTTTGATTCGTGGGAGTTAAAAGATTTACCAATAATTTTGCAACCGTTTCCCCGCGTGTAATTAGATTGGTCGATAGTGAAGTACTTACTACAGTTCATATTGTCGATGCCTTTGATGATTTTGAACACTTGAATTAAGTCGCCTCTTAATCTGCGCTGGGTTAAAGGAAATAGATTTAATTCTCTAAGACGCTCTTCGTATGGTTTGTTCTTTAGGCTAGGTATCATTTTGGTAACTCTACGTTGAACTCGTTCTAGCTTGTTTATATCTTTTTGGTAATAAGGGCACCAGGATTGAACGCAGTATTCCAGAAGAGGGCGGACTAAGGAATTGTAAAGGGTTAGGATAACATCTTTGGATTTATGCTCAAATGACCTGCCTATAAAGCCAATTATTTTGTTTGCCTTCTTAACAACTTCTGAACATTGTTGACTCGGTTTTAGGTTACTCGATATTGTTACTCCCAGATCGGTTTCTTTGTTTACATTCTTAAGCTGAGTGCCATTCATCGAATAGTTTGCTTTCTCATTTAGTTATCCGATATGTAGTACTTTACATTTATCCGCATTGAAACTCATTTGCCAAATTTGGGCCCAACATGACAATTTATCTAGATTGTGTTGCATATCGTCAACTTGTTCTTTTGAGAGTACGCTATTTGCAATTTTTGTATCGTCAGCAAATTTCGAGACTGTACAGGTGAGACCCTCATCTATGTCGTTGATGTAAATTAGAAAGAGAATTGGTCCTAGTACCGATCCCTGGGGTACCCCACTACTTACATTGGTCCATTTAGATGCCTTACCGTTTATGACTACTCTTTGCTTTCTGTCGCTGAGCCAATTTTCTATCCATTTCAACACACCGTCTTGTATTCCATGCGCTTTTAGTTTTAGCAGTAATCGTTTGTGGGGAACTTTGTCAAAGGCCTTTTGAAAATCAAGGTATATAATATCTACAGCTTTACTCTCATCGTAGAGGTTGAAGATATCGTGGAAGAAGTCTAAGAGGTTTGTTAAACAGGAACGTTTTTTACGAAAGCCGTGTTGAGTATCTTTAAGTAAGTTATTTGCCTCTAAGTGATTTACGAGTCTGTCTCTTATGACCGTTTCTAGCATTTTACATACAATTGAGGCTAAGCTAATTGGACGATAGTTACTGGGTAGGGATTTGCTGCCTTTTTTGAATATCGGTGTTACGTTGGCTAGCTTCCACTGATCAGGCATAGTCCCAGACTGCAAGGATTCATTGAATAGCAATGTCAGTGGTTTAGAGAGCTCATCCTTAGCTTCCTTTAGAACTCTAGGTGAGATTGTATCAGGTCCAGGCGTTTTATTTACCTTGAGTTTATCTAAACAATTCAATACTTCTCTCTCTGTAACGGTGATATTGCTTAGAACATCTGAATTATCAATCTGAATCGGCGATGGTGTAGGGATATCACTGAGGTCTTCTGTTGTAAAAACTGATGCAAAGAAGGTATTGAGGGCATTACTCATTTGTACTTCGTCTTTGGTGTATTCTCCATTTTCATCGACTAACGGTCCAACAGTTGAAGTAACTACTTTTTTCTTTCTGATATAACTATAGAATTCTTTCGGGTTTGTTTTACTTTGATTCGCAACATGTAACTCCAGGGTCTTTTTACTTTGCTTAATTAACTTTTTGGCTTTGCGTCGTAGCTCTACAAATTTCACCCGTTCTTCGTCATTTTGTGAGGATTTTAATCTATCATTAGCAAATTTTTTAGCAAGCAGACAGTCTGAAATATCTTTATTCCACCATTTGGGCTTATCATTTTGGCCTGGACGCCGTATTTTCGATGGTATGCAGTCTTGCACTGCCTTAAGGTAAGTGGTTGTGAAACACTCCCAAGATGTATTTATGTCGTTATTGTTAGTCAGAAAGCTCCAGTCAGTTTCTTTAAGTTTTGATTTAAGTTTATGAAAATTTGCTTTCTTGAAATTAGGGACTTTCTCAATGCTGCTATTTGATTTGTTACTAGTAAACTTTAAAGTGAAAGTTATCGTACGATGGTCGCTGTTACTGAATTCATCACCAACATTCAAATTCTCTATTAATTCTTCTTTTGTTGCGAGTACAAGGTCAAGCACATTATTACCACGGGTCGGAGATTGTACAAATTGAAAAAGTGAACTCTCTTGCAAGTTAGCATAGAGGTCGTGTCCAGAGTGTGAAGTAAGAATATCGCCCCATTTAGTCACGGGTAAGTTGAAATCGCCAAGAATTACGGTATCTTGTATGTTAGTTATTTCTGCAATTTGTTCATAAATTTCACTGTCAGTTTGCACTGATTGAGATGGGGGTCTGTATAATAAAGCTAGTGTTATTTTAGTTCCTCGTTTATTATTTAATAGTACGTAAGATATGTCTATATTCGCAATTTGAGGTTTTGACATTAAGACGGGATTAAGACTTTCCTTTATAAAAAACAGAACTCCTCCTCCATTTCTATTGATCCGACTTTTCTCAAACATTGTATAACCAGGAAGCGTATATTCGGCTAAAAAGTCTCTGTCTTCCGTATTTAACCAAGATTCTGTAATGTCGATTATATCATAATGTTCTGTAAACACGATTTCCTCTAGATCTGAAAATTGATTGCGTATGCTACGAGCATTTACATAAAACACCTTAAGAGTATTAGAGTTGGATGTTACTGATTGTGCGAGAGAGGGAGGAATCAGAGGGAAGAGAGAGGGAGGAATCAGAGGGAAGAAAGAGGGAGCAATCAGAGGGAAGAGAAAGGGAGGAAACAGAGGGAAGAGAGAGGAAGGAATTAGAGGGAAGAGAGAGGAAGGAATCAGAGGGAAGAGAGAGGAAAGAATCAGAGGGAAGAGAGAGGAAGGAATCAGGGGGAAGAGAGAGGAAGGAATCAGAGGGAAGAGAGAGGAAGGAATCAGAGGGAAGAGAGAGGAAGGAATCAGGGGGAAGAGAGAGGAAGGAATCAGAGGGAAGAGAGAGGAAGGAATCAGGGGGAAGAGAGAGGAAGGAATCAGAGGGAAGAGAGAGGAAGGAATCAGAGGGAAGAGAGAGGAAGGAATAAGAGGGAAGAGAAAGGGAGGAATCAGAGGGAAGAGAGAGGAAGGAATCAGAGGGAAGAGAGAGGAAGGAATCAGAGGGAAGAGAGAGGAAGGAATCAGGGGGAAGAGAGAGGAAGGAATCAGGGGGAAGAGAGAGGAAGGAATCAGAGGGAAGAGAGAGGAAGGAATCAGGGGGAAGAGAGAGGAAGGAATCAGGTGGAAGAGAGAGGAAGGAATCAGAGGGAAGAGAGAGGAAGGAATCAGGGGGAAGAGAGAGGAAGGAATCAGGGGGAAGAGAGAGGAAGAAATCAGAGGGAAGAGAGAGGAAGGAATCAGGGGGAAGAGAGAGGAAGGAATCAGAGGGAAGAGAGAGGAAGGAATCAGAGGGAAGAGAGAGGAAGGAATCAGAGGGAAGAGAGAGGAAGGAATCAGGGGGAAGAGAGAGGAAGGAATCAGAGGGAAGAGAGAGGAAGGAATCAGGGGGAAGAGAGAGGAAGAACTCAGAGGGAAGAGAGAGGAAGGAATCAGGGGGAAGAGAAGAAGGAATCAGAGGGAAGAGAGAGGAAGGAATCAGAGGGAAGAGAGAGGAAGGAATCAGAGGGAAGAGAGAGGAAGGAATCAGAGGGAAGAGAGAGGAAGGAATCAGGGGGAAGAGAGAGGAAGGAATCAGAGGAAAGAGAGAGGAAGGAATCAGAGGGAAGAGAGAGGAAGGAATCAGAGGGAAGAGAGAGGAAGGAATCAGGGGGAAGAGAGAGGAAGGAATCAGAGGGAAGAGAGAGGAAGGAATCAGGGGGAAGAGAGGAAGGAATCAGAGGGAAGAGAGAGGAAGGAATCAGAGGGAAGAGAGAGGAAGGAATCAGAGGGAAGAGAGAGGAAGGAATCAGAGGGAAGAGAGAGGAAGGAATCAGAGGGAAGAGAGAGGAAGGAATCAGGGGGAAGAGAGGAAGGAATCAGGGGGAAGAGAGAGGAAGGAATCAGAGGGAAGAGAGAGGAAGGAATCAGGGGGAAGAGAGAGGAAGGAATCAGAGGGAAGGAATCGGAGGGAAGAGAGAGGAAGGAATCAGGGGGAAGAGAGAGGAAGGAATCAGAGGGAAGAGAGAGGAAGGAATCAGGGGGAAGAGAGAGGAAGGAATCAGAGGGAAGAGAGAGGAAGGAATCAGGGGGAAGAGAGAGGAAGGAATCAGAGGGAAGAGAGAGGAAGGAATCAGAGGGAAGAGAGGAAGGAATCAGGGGAAGAGAGAGGAAGGAATCAGGGGGAAGAAAGAGGAAGGAATCAGGGGGAAGAGAGGAAGGAATCAGAGGGAAGGGAGAGGAAGGAATCAGGGGGAAGAGAGAGGAAGGAATCAGGGGGAAGAGAGAAGAAGGAATCAGAGGGAAGAGAGAGGAAGGAATCAGAGGGAAGAGAGAGGAAGGAATCAGAGGGAAGAGAGAGGAAGGAATCAGGGGGAAGAGAGAGGAAGGAATCAGAGGGAAGAGAGAGGAAGGAATCAGAGGGAAGAGAGAAGAAGGAATCAGGGGGAAGAGAGAGGAAGGAATCAGGGGGAAGAGAGAGGAAGGAATCAGGGGGGAGAGAGAGGAAGGAATCAGGGGGAAGAGAGAGGAAGGAATCAGAGGGAAGAGAGAGGAAGGAATCAGAGGGAAGAGACAGGAAGGAATCAGAGGGAAGAGAGAGGAAGGAATCAGAGGGAAGAGAGAGGAAGGAATCAGAGGGAAGAGAGAGGAAGGAATCAGAGGGAAGAGAGAGGAAGGAATCAGGGGGAAGAAGGAGGAAGGAATCAGAGGGAAGAGAGAGGAAGGAATCAGGGGGAAGAGAGGAAGGAATCAGGGGGAAGAGAGAGGAAGGAATCAGAGGGAAGAGAGAGGAAGGAATCAGGGGGAAGAGAGAGGATGGAATCAGAGGGAAGGAATCGGAGGGAAGAGAGAGGAAGGAATCAGGGGGAAGAGAGAGGAAGGAATCAGAGGGAAGAGAGAGGAAGGAATCAGGGGGAAGAGAGAGGAAGGAATCAGAGGGAAGAGAGAGGAAGGAATCAGGGGGAAGAGAGAGGAAGGAATCAGAGGGAAGAGAGAGGAAGGAATCAGGGGGAAGAGAGAGGAAGGAATCAGAGGGAAGAGAGAGGAAGGAATCAGGGGGAAGAGAGAGGAAGGAATCAGAGGGAAGAGAGAGGAAGGAATCAGGGGGAAGAGAGAGGAAGGAATCAGAGAGAAGAGAGAGGAAGGAATCAGGGGGAAGAGAGAGGAAGGAATCAGAGGGAAGAGAGAGGAAGGAATCAGAGGGAAGAGAGAGGAAGGAATCAGGGGGAAGAGAGAGGAAGGAATCAGAGGGAAGAGAGAGGAAGGAATCAGGGGGAAGAGAGAGGAAGGAATCAGGGGGAAGAGAGAGGAAGGAATCAGGGGGAAGAGAGAGGAAGGAATCAGGGGGAAGAGAGAGGAAGGAATCAGAGGGAAGAGAGAGGAAGGAATCAGAGGGAAGAGAGAGGAAGGAATCAGGGGGAAGAGAGAGGAAGGAATCAGAGGGAAGAGAGAGGAAGGAATCAGGGGGAAGAGAGAGGAAGGAATCAGGGGGAAGAGAGAAGAAGGAATCAGGGGGAAGAGAGAGGAAGGAATCAGAGGGAAGAGAGAGGAAGGAATCAGAGGGAAGAGAGAGGAAGGAATCAGAGGGAAGAGAGAGGAAGGAATCAGAGGGGAGAGAGAGGAAGGAATCAGGGGGAAGAGAGAGGAAGGAATCAGGGGGAAGAGAGAGGAAGGAATCAGGGGGAAGAGAGAGGAAGGAATCAGAGGGAAGAGAGAGGAAGGAATCAGGGGGAAGAGAGAGGAAGGAATCAGGGGGAAGAGAGAGGAAGGAATCAGGGGGAAGAGAGGGGAAGGAATCAGGGGGAAGAGAGAGGAAGGAATCAGGGGGAAGAGAGAGGAAGGAATCAGGGGGAAGAGAGAGGAAGGAATCAGGGGGAAGAGAGAGGAAGGAATCAGGGGGAAGAGAGAGGAAGGAATCAGAGGGAAGAGAGAGGAAGGAATCAGAGGGAAGAGAGAGGAAGGAATCAGGGGGAAGAGAGAGGAAGGAATCAGGGGGAAGAGAGAGGAAGGAATCAGGGGGAAGAGAGAGGAAGGAATCAGAGGGAAGAGAGAGGGAGGAATCAGGGGGAAGAGAGAGGAAGGAATCATAGGGAAGAGAGAGGAAGGAATCAGGGGGAACAGAGGGGAAGGAATCAGGGGGAAGAGAGAGGAAGGAATCAGGGGGAAGAGAGAGGAAGGAATCAGGGGGAAGAGAGGGGAAGGAATCAGGGGGAAGAGAGAGGAAGGAATCAGGGGGAAGAGAGAGGAAGGAATCAGGGGGAAGAGAGAGGAAGGAATCAGAGGGAAGAGAGAGGAAGGAATCAGAGGGAAGAGAGAGGAAGGAATCAGGGGGGAGAGAGAGGAAGGAATCAGAGGGAAGAGAGAGGAAGGAATCAGGGGGAAGAGAGAGGAAGGAATCAGGGGGAAGAGAGAGGAAGGCATCAGAGGGAAGAGAGAGGAAGGAATCAGGGGGAAGAGAGAGGAAGGAATCAGGGGGAAGAGAGAGGAAGGAATCAGGGGGAAGAGAGAGGAAGGAATCAGGGGGAAGAGAGAGGAAGGAATCAGGGGGAAGAGAGAGGAAGGAATCAGGGGGAAGAGAGAGGAAGGAATCAGGGGGAAGAGAGAGGAAGGAATCAGGGGGAAGAGAGGGGAAGGAATCAGGGGGAAGAGAGAGGAAGGAATCAGGGGGAAGAGAGAGGACGGAATCAGGGGGAAGAGAGAGGAAGGAATCAGAGGGAAGAGAGAGGAAGGAATCAGAGGGAAGAGAGAGGAAGGAATCAGGGGGAAGAGAGAGGAAGGAATCAGAGGAGTACAAAGGAGTACAAAGGAAATCAAGCAACAACAGGTCTAGTGACCCTTCTAGGCTGCTTGTCCTCCAAAACACTGAGGATCAAGTGTCCAAACAGTGGTTTAGAGTGGGTAAGGGAACATTGGAAAGGGAACTACTGCCCTAGAACTAATGTCCGTGGCAGGATTAGGAAGTTAGTAGGGGACAAATAGGTTAGTAACTGAGGGGGGTATACAATAAAGTTATTCATTTACAAACGCAGTCAGTCGCGGGTTTGATGCGAGATATTTGTCTAAGCGGAGTTTAAATGAATCAACGGTGCTGCAGTCTATAACGTCTCGGGGAAGCCCATTCCACAAGTTGACAACTCGATTGAAGAAGAAATTCTTAGATTCGTGTGAGTTAAAAGATTTACCAATAATTTTGCAACCGTTTCCCCGCGTGTAATTAGATTGGTCGATTGTGAAGTACTTACTACAGTTCATATTGTCGATGCCTTTGATGATTTTGAACACTTGAATTAAGTCGCCTCTTAATCTGCGCTGGGTTAAAGGAAATAGATTTAATTCTCTAAGACGCTCTTCGTATGGTTTGTTCTTTAGGCTAGGTATCATTTTGGTAACTCTACGTTGAACTCGTTCTAGCTTGTTTATATCTTTTTGTTAATAAAGGCACCAGGATTGAACGCAGTATTCCAGAAGAGGGCGGACTAAGGAATTGTAAATGGTTAGGATAACATCTTTGGATTTATGCTCAAATGACCTGCCTATAAAGCCAATTATTTTGTTTGCCTTCTTAACAACTTCTGAACATTGTTGACTCGGTTTTAGGTTACTCGATATTGTTACTCCCAGATCGGTTTCTTTGTTTACATTCTTAAGCTGAGTGCCATTCATCGAATAGTTTGCTTTCTCATTTAGGTATCCGATATGTAGTACTTTACATTTATCTGCATTGAAACTCATTTGCCAAATTTGGGCCCAACATGACAATTTATCTAGATTGTGTTGCATATCGTCAACTTGTTCTTTTGAGAGTACGCTATTTGCAATTTTTGTATCGTCAGCAAATTTCGAGACTGTACAGGTGAGACCCTCATCTATGTCGTTGATGTAAATTAGAAAGAGAATTGGTCCTAGTACCGATCCCTGGGGTACCCCACTACTTACATTGGTCCATTTAGATGCCTTACCGTTTATGACTACTCTTTGCTTTCTGTCGCTGAGCTAATTTTCTATCCATTTCAACACACCGTCTTGTATTCCATGCGCTTTTAGTTTTAGCAGTAATCGTTTGTGGGGAACTTTGTCAAAGGCCTTTTGAAAATCAAGGTATATAATATCTACAGCTTTACTCTCATCGTAGAGGTTGAAGATATCGTGGAAGAAGTCTAAGAGGTTTGTTAAACAGGAACGTTTTTTACGAAAGCCGTGTTGAGTATCTTTAAGTAAGTTATTTGCCTCTAAGTGATTTACGAGTCTGTCTCTTATGACCGTTTCTAGCATTTTACATACAATTGAGGTTAAGCTAATTGGACGATAGTTACTGGGTAGGGATTTGCTGCCTTTTTTGAATATCGGTGTTACGTTGGCTAGCTTCCACTGATCGGGCATAGTCCCAGACTGCAAGGATTCATTGAATAGCAATGTCAGTGGTTTGGAGAGCTCATCCTTAGCTTCCTTTAGAACTCTAGGTGAGATTGTATCAGGTCCAGGCGTTTTATTTACCTTGAGTTTATCTAAACAATTCAATACTTCTCTCTCTGTAACGGTGATATTGCTTAGAATATCTGAATTATCAATCTGAATCGGCGATGGTGTAGGGATATCACTGAGGTCTTCGGTTGTAAAAACTGATGCAAAGAAGGTATTGAGGGCATTACTCATTTGTACTTCGTCTTTGGTGTATTCTCCATTTTCATCGACTAACGGTCCAACAGTTGAAGTAACTACTTTTTTCTTTCTGATATAACTATAGAATTCTTTCGGGTTTGTTTTACTTTGATTCGCAACATGTAACTCCAGGGTCTTTTTACTTTGCTTAATTAACTTTTTGGCTTTGCGTCGTAGCTCTACAAATTTCACCCGTTCTTCGTCATTTTGTGAGGATTTTAATCTATCATTAGCAAATTTTTTAGCAAGCAGACAGTCTGAAATATCTTTATTCCACCATTTGGGCTTATCATTTTGGCCTGGACGCCGTATTTTCGATGGTATGCAGTCTTGCACTGCCTTAAGGTAAGTGGTTGTGAAACACTCCCAGGATGTATTTATGTCGTTATTGTTAGTCAGAAAGCTCCAGTCAGTTTCTTTAAGTTTTGATTTAAGTTTATGAAAATTTGCTTTCTTGAAATTAGGGACTTTCTCAATGCTGCTATTTGATTTGTTACTAGTAAACTTTAAAGTGAAAGTTATCGTACGATGGTCGCTGTTACTGAATTCATCACCAACATTCAAATTCTCTATTAATTCTTCTTTTGTTGCGAGTACAAGGTCAAGCACATTATTACCACGGGTCGGAGATTGTACAAATTGAAAAAGTGAACTCTCTTGCAAGTTAGCATAGAGGTCGTTTCCAGAGTGTGAAGTAAGAATATTGCCCCATTTAGTCACGGGTAAGTTGAAATCGCCAAGAATTACGGTATCTTGTATGTTAGTTATTTCTGCAATTTGTTCATAAATTTCACTGTCAGTTTGCACTGATTGAGATGGGGGTCTGTATAATAAAGCTAGTGTTATTTTAGTTCCTCGTTTATTATTTAATAGTACGTAAGATATGTCTATATTCGCAATTTGAGGTTTTGACATTAAGACGGGATTAAGACTTTCTTTTATAAAAAACAGAACTCCTCCTCCATTTCTATTGATCCGACTTTTCTCAAACATTGTATAACCAGGAAGCGTATATTCGGCTAAAAAGTCTCTGTCTTCCGTATTTAACCAAGATTCTGTAATGCCGATTATATCATAATGTTCTGTAAACACGATTTCCTCTAGATCTGAAAATTTATTGTGTATGCTACGAGCATTTACATAAAACACCTTAAGAGTATTAGAGTTGGATGTTACTGATTGTGCATTGTCTGAATTTTCAGTTCGTATTTGACTTACACTACCCTGTCTTGGGTCTGGTTGACCCCGTTTTTTGAACGGAAATCCTTGACTGCATCGTTCAGCAGACGACCAAGACGTGCAGCTCCTACTTCATTGAGATGTACACCATCTCCTGAAAACAAAGATTTATCATAGTAAAAATGATCCCACGTGTCGACAAAGCCGATGTTCTCCTCCCTGCAGAGTTTGGCTAGTCGGCGATTTGTACTGGTAGCTATGTTGTAGAATCGGTTTTCTACATCAATCCGGGGAACAATTCCTGAAATTAAGATTCTATTAGATTTTTCCTTGAAGGACCTGATCAGCCGCCGGTACTTGCAAAGTAGTTCCTCTGACCGCGTCCGTTGGACATCGTTAGATCCAACGTGGATGATGTACGTAGTGCTTGCGGGGGCGAGCCTGGAAACCTCTTCCAGAGCCGCAACAATGTCGTCCACGCCGCCACCTGGGATACAGAATCGCTTTCTGGTCCTGGGTGCCCTGGCGCAGAACTCGGTTAGTTGGCCACGGACCATGGAGTCGCCCACAAGCCGAACTTCTTCCGTTTCCTCTTCCTCGTCAATAGCCAGAATTTTGAAGCGGTTTTGGCATGTTGTCAGGATGACCTTCCTGGTACTGGTACTGGGATGGACATTGTTTCTCACTAACTGAAAGTTGTCTTGGGGGGAGTGAGAGTAGAGTAATTATTATTATCTGCAACATCTAAGGTAGCTGCTGGTGTGGGTACCAGTACTGTATGCACTGGAATGGCGGTTGACATAGTAGTGGTTTCTTGGGCCGAGGGCACTCCTACGTTGAGTGTGGCAAATTCTTGAAGGGATTCAAGCTTCGTAGTCAGGGCATCGATCTTGCGGTGAGCGGCATTCAATTCATCCGTAATCTTCTCTCGGAGCTGGCAAAATCTACAAATTTGGACATCAGTATCAACAAACATGGTAGGGCCAAATTTACCGGAACAACTCGTGCAGGTTCGTTGCGGCGCCATGACGATATAATCACAATATGCCTGAAAATCAAACAAATTTATGTTAGCAAAATGGTACAATTAAAGCCTGAAAATCACAAAAAATGTATGTTAGCAATGTGATACAATTAATTCCTGAAAATCACAAAAAATGTTGTTAGCAATATGATAAAATTAATATGCCTGTAAATCACAAAAAATATGTTAGCAATAGAACACAATTTATGCCTGAAAAAAACAAAAAATTATGTTAGCAGTATGACACAGTTAAAGCCTGAAAATCACAAATGGACTAGAAATTTGTTACAAAATTTACTGGAAAAAAAAAGTGGGAGAGGGTTAATGTAGCCTAGTGAAAAAACTGGAAAACAGTATACAGTACAGTAACAAAAAATATTTGTTAGCAATATGGTACAATTAATGCCTGTAAATCACAAAAATAATATGTTAATCACAAAAAGAATATTATGGCTGTAAATCACAAAAAATATGTTAGCAATAGAACACAATTTATGCCTGAAAATAAAAAAAAAAATTGATGTTAGCAGTATGACACAGTTAAAGCCTGAAAATTGTAAATGGACTAGTAATTTGTTACAAAATTTACTGGGAGAAAAAAAGGGGAGAGGGTTAATTTAGCCTAGTGAGAACACTGGAAAGCAGTATACAGTACAGTAACAAAAAATATTGGTTAGCAATATGGTACAATTAATGCCTGTAAATCACAAAAAGAATATGTTGATCACAAAAAGAATATGTTAGCAATAGAACACAATTTTATGCCTGAAAATAAAAATAAAATTATGTTAGCAGTATGACACAGTTAGGCTAAAGCCTGTATATTAGTTTATACAGTGGTCGACACAATAATAATAATAATGGAGTTAGTAATATCCCTGGCAAGAGTGTGAGAGGCCTATTATGGTGACAAGTATCTGAAATGCGATTAATAAATAGGCTATCAAAAAGTATTACAGTAACTAAATTATTCTAACCCAATATTAAAACTATCTTGACAAATGTTAGTGTGCGATTTATATAGATAACCAAGATAAAAAAGTTCAACCAAGTACAGTATTGGCTAGACTTTGATATATAAAATACAAGAAGAGGGTTTGTTTATGCGTACACAGGTGGCGCTGGTATCGGCGGCGTCTCTACTAACCTGACAAATAGAATTTTGAAAAACAAACGTTTATCAGTCAAAACTACAGTACAATGTCATGCAAGATAACTACTGGGTGGTTTGCTAAGCACTTAACTACAGTGAGGGCTAAAATATCTACAATAAGTGCTAGAACTTTATAATATGAAACAAGCAAATAGTTTGTTTACTTTAGAGCGTCGGTCGTCACTAACCGGTACAAATGTAAACAAAAGCAGTCTCGATAAACAAACGTTTATCAGTCAAAAACACTGCAAAATTACATGCAAAGCAACTACAGGGCAGTTAAGCTAGAGCTTAGCTACAGCTCATGCAAACAAATAAGGGGATGAGTAATGGAGTACTCAAGTTATGGTCAGATTTCGAGCAGCGAGAGCGAAGTGCTGTTGGCGGGTTGGCGCGTCGGGCTCGAGAGGGAAGAGAGGGAAGAGAGAGGAAGGAATCAGGGGGAAGAGAGAGGAAGGAATCAGAGGGAAGAGAGAGGAAGGAATCAGGGGGAAGAGAGAGGAAGGAATCAGGGGGAAGAGAGAGGAAGGAATCAGGGGGAAGAGAGAGGAAGGAATTAGAGGGAAGAGAGAGGAAGGAATCAGGGGGAAGAGAGAGGAAGGAATCAGAGGGAAGAGAGAGGAAGGAATCAGAGGGAAGAGAAAGGAAGGAATCAGAGGGAAGAGAGAGGAAGGAATCAGGGGGGAGAGAGAGGAAGGAATCAGAGGGAAGAGAGAGGAAGGAATCAGAGGGAAGAGAGAGGAAGGAATCAGAGGGAAGAGAGAGGAAGGAATCAGGGGGGAGAGAGAGGAAGGAATCAGAGGGAAGAGAGAGGAAGGAATCAGGGGGAAGAGAGAGGAAGGCATCAGGGGGAAGAGAGAGGAAGGAATCAGAGGGAAGAGAGAGGAAGGAATCAGAGGGAAGAGAGAGGAAGGAATCAGGGGGAAGAGAGAGGACGGAATCAGGGGGAAGAGAGAGGAAGGAATCAGGGGGAAGAGAGAGGAAGGAATCAGAGGGAAGAGAGAGGAAGGAATCAGGGGGAAGAGCGAGGAAGGAATCAGGGGGAAGAGAGAGGACGGAATCAGGGGGAAGAGAGAGGAAGGCATCAGGGGGAAGAGAGAGGACGGAATCAGGGGGAAGAGAGAGGAAGGAATCAGAGGGATGAGAGAGGAAGGAATCAGGGGGAAGAGCGAGGAAGGAATCAGGGGGAAGAGAGAGGACGGAATCAGAGGGAAGAGAGAGGAAGGAATCAGGGGGAAGAGAGAGGAAGGAATCAGGGGGAAGAGAGAGGAGGGCATCAGGGGAAAGAGAGAGGAAGGAATCAGGGGGAAGAGAGAGGAAGGAATCAGAGGGAAGA
Organism: Lithodes maja; assembly: GCA_037953745.1. NCBI lineage: Eukaryota > Metazoa > Arthropoda > Malacostraca > Decapoda > Lithodidae > Lithodes > Lithodes maja. The sequence continues at coordinate 17,538 of JBAKBP010031980.1, forward strand.
GAGAGGAAGGAATCAGGGGGAAGAGAGAGGACGGAATCAGGGGGAAGAGAGAGGAAGGAATCAGGGGGAAGAGAGAGGAAGGCATCAGGGGGAAGAGAGAGGAAGGAATCAGGGGGAAGAGAGAGGAAGGAATCAGAGGGAAGAGAGAGGAAGGAATCAGAGGGAAGAGAAAGGAAGGAATCAGAGGGAAGAGAGAGGAAGGAATCAGGGGGGAGAGAGAGGAAGGAATCAGAGGGAAGAGAGAGGAAGGAATCAGAGGGAAGAGAGAGGAAGGAATCAGAGGGAAGAGAGAGGAAGGAATCAGGGGGGAGAGAGAGGAAGGAATCAGGGGGAAGAGAGAGGAAGGAATCAGAGGGAAGAGAGAGGAAGGAATCAGAGGGAAGAGAGAGGAAGGCATCAGAGGGAAGAGAGAGGAAGGAATCAGGGGGAAGAGAGAGGAAGGAATCAGAGGGAAGAGAGAGGAAGGAATCAGAGGGAAGAGAGAGGAAGGAATCAGAGGGAAGAGAGAGGAAGGAATCAGGGGGAAGAGAGAGGAAGGAATCAGAGGGAAGAGAGAGGAAGGAATCAGAGGGAAGAGAGAGGAAGGAATCAGAGGGAAGAGAGAGGAAGGAATCAGAGGGAAGAGAGAGGAAGGAATCAGAGGGAAGAGAGAGGAAGGAATCAGAGGGAAGAGAGAGGAAGGAATCAGAGGGAAGACAGAGGAAGGAATCGGGGGAAGAGAGAGGAAGGAATCAGAGGGAAGAGAGAGGAAGGAATCAGGGGGAAGAGAGAGGAAGGCATCAGGGGGAAGAGAGAGGAAGGAATCAGAGGGAAGAGAGAGGAAGGAATCAGAGGGAAGAGAGAGGAAGGAATCAGGGGGAAGAGAGAGGACGGAATCAGGGGGAAGAGAGAGGAAGGAATCAGGGGGAAGAGAGAGGAAGGAATCAGAGGGAAGAGAGAGGAAGGAATCAGGGGGAAGAGCGAGGAAGGAATCAGGGGGAAGAGAGAGGACGGAATCAGGGGGAAGAGAGAGGAAGGCATCAGGGGGAAGAGAGAGGACGGAATCAGGGGGAAGAGAGAGGAAGGAATCAGAGGGATGAGAGAGGAAGGAATCAGGGGGAAGAGCGAGGAAGGAATCAGGGGGAAGAGAGAGGACGGAATCAGAGGGAAGAGAGAGGAAGGAATCAGGGGGAAGAGAGAGGAAGGAATCAGGGGGAAGAGAGAGGAGGGCATCAGGGGAAAGAGAGAGGAAGGAATCAGGGGGAAGAGAGAGGAAGGAATCAGAGGGAAGAGAGAGGAAGGAATCAGGGGGAAGAGAGAGGACGGAATCAGGGGGAAGAGAGAGGAAGGAATCAGGGGGAAGAGAGAGGAAGGCATCAGGGGGAAGAGAGAGGAAGGAATCAGAGGGAAGAGAGAGGAAGGAATCAGAGGGAAGAGAGAGGAAGGAATCAGGGGGAAGAGAGAGGAAGGCATCAGGGTGAAGAGAGAGGAAGGAATCAGAGGGAAGAGAGAGGAAGGAATCAGGGGGAAGAGAGAGGAAGGAATCAGGGGGAAGAGAGAGGAAGGAATCAGAGGGAAGAGAGAGGAAGGCATCAGGGGGAAGAGAGAGGAAGGAATCAGGGGGAAGAGAGAGGAAGGCTCGCTGTCGCTCGCCAGGAAAAAAATCGACACCTAAATGACATGAAAGGTCATAACATTGACAACGAAATGGTGTGAAAGGTGTTCAAATCGCCAACCTAATGGGCCGAACGTCTTAAGATCTTAACACTAATGGGAATAAGCATGAGGGAGAAGGGGGTCCAGAATAACGACCCATCTCCCCTTAAGGTGTCCTCTTTCCTGTTTAAAATTAGGTAATCCGTGTACTGACATAAACCTCTCTCTCTCTCTCTCTCTCTCTCTCTCTCTCTCTCTCTCTCTCTCTCTCTCTCTCTGTTATGACTGTGTGTGCGTGTATGTGTGTGTGTGTCCGTGTATGTGTGAGTGTGTTATGACTGTAATCCCCAGCATTGAGGTGCGCCATGTTTTATTAATCAGATTATTATGTTTTATATTGATTTATGCAGGTGTTTTGGACTGCTTCATACGCCAGAGCTGCGTTCATTTATATTTACTCAGTTAAACGTCATTTTTCTCTTTTTTTCTCTTTTTATTATTATTATTATTATTATTATTATTATTATTATTTTTTTTTTTTTTAGTTTGACTGATCTGATTAGGTGTATTTTTGTTCATTATTTGTTTACGTGTTTGTGTACAGTTTTTCTGATGTTTCTGCTCTTACAAAAGGAGATTAATTTTCATGTTTGCTTATAGAATTGTTTGTTTATTATAATTGTTTCAGTAGTTATTGGTGAATATATTAATTATAAATAAGTAAGAAATCTTGATCACTAACTTCTAAAACTAAAACATGACTAGGGTAATCGAGCTATAGTTCTCCCATGTGGGAAGAGTTAGCCAGGGAATAGGTGTGCATATTTACAACCAGTTTGTTTTGAATGACAAAGGTTAGGGGTTCACAATTTATGGCCTATTTATAATGAATGGTCTGTACATAAGAACGAATACTAAACTACACGAACAAGTAGAAATATACAAGCAAACAGTTCTATAAACAAAAATACGCATATATTTCCATTTGTAAGAGCGCAGCAATATATATATATATATATATATGATATGTATTGATAACTGTATATGATATGTATTGGGATATATATATATATATATATATATATATATATATATATATATATATATATATATATATATATATATACTGTATGCTAACACATAAAAAATAATGAGTTGTGGAATGTGTCTTAGTCTTATATCCTCTGTGTTCATGTGTAAAATTTTGATTGTAGGTGTTTGTGTGTTTTCTGGGTTGGTGTGTAGGTGTTGGTTGGTGTGCGTATATTCGCTTGTGTGTGTGTGAATTTGTGGATGTGTGGAAGTATGTATACATATGTTTGTTTATGAGACAGAGTGAGAGGGAGAGAATGAGAGAAAGATAGAGGGAGGGAGACTAAGAGAGAGAGAGAGAGAGAGTTTCAGTGTGTGTGTTTGTGTGTTTTAGTTTGTTTGTCTGTGTATGTGTGGGCACGTCTGTGCGAGATAGTCCATGCAAGAGAGAGAGAGAGAGAGAGAGAGAGAGAGAGAGAGAGAGAGAGAGCGAGCGAAAGAGAGAGAGAGAGAGAACGAAGGTAGGGAGAGAAAGGAAAAATTAAAGACAGAAAAAAAGAGAGAGAGAGAGAGAGAGAGTACAAAGGAGTACAAAGGAAATCAAGCAACAACAGATCTAGTGACCCTTCTAGGTTGCTTGTCCTCCAAAACACTGAGGATCAAGTGTCCAAACAGTGGTTTAGAGTGGGTAAGGGAACATTGGAAAGGGAATTACTGCCCTGGAACTAATGTCCGTGGCAGGATTAGGAAGTTAGTAGAGGACAGATGGGTTAGTAACTGAGGGGGGGATAAAATAAAGTTATTCATTTACAAACGCAGTCAGTCGCGGGTTTGATGAGAGATATTTGTCTAGGCGGAGTTTAAATGAATCAACGGTGATGCAGTCTATAACGTTTCGGGGAAGCCCATTCCACAAGTTGACAACTCGATTGAAGAAGAAATTCTTAGATTCGTGCGAGTTAAAAGATTTATCAATAATTTTGCAACCGTTTCCCCGCGTGTAATTAGATTGGTCGATAGTGAAGTACTTACTACAGTTCATATTGTCGATGCCTTTGATGATTTTGAACACTTGAATTAAGTCGCCTCTTAATCTGCGCTGGGTTAAAGGAAATAGATTTAATTCTCTAAGACGCTCTTCGTATGGTTTGTTCTTTAGGCTAGGTATCATTTTGGTAACTCTACGTTGAACTCGTTCTAGCTTGTTTATATCTTTTTGGTAATAAGGGCACCAGGATTGAACGCAGTATTCCAGAAGAGGGCGGACTAAGGAATTGTAAAGGGTTAGGATAACTTCTTTGGATTTATGCTCAAATGACCTGCCTATAAGCCAATTATTTTGTTTGCCTTCTTAACAACTTCTGAACATTGTTGACTCGGTTTTAGGTTACTCGATATTGTTACTCCCAGATCGGTTTCTCTGTTTACATTCTTAAGCTGAGTGCCATTCATGGAATAGTTTGCTTTCTCATTTAGGTATCCGACATGTAGTACTTTACATTTATCCGCATTGAAACTCATTTGCCAAATTTGGGCCCAACATGACAATTTATCTAGATTGTGTTGCATATCGTCAACTTGTTCTTTTGAGAGTACGCTATTTGCAATTTTTGTATCGTCAGCAAATTTTGAGATTGTACAGGTGAGACCCTCATCTATGTTGTTGATGTAAACTAGAAAGAGAATTGGTCCTAGTACCGATCCCTGGGGTACCCCGCTACTTACATTGGTCCATTTAGATGCTTTACCGTTTATGACTACTCTTTGCTTTCTGTTGCTGAGCCAATTGTCTATCCATTTCAACACACCGTCTTGTATTCCATGCACTTTTAGTTTTAGCAGTAAACGTTTGTGGGGAACTTTGTCAAAGGCCTTTTGAAAATCAAGGTATATAATATCTACAGCTTTACTCTCATCATAGAGGTTGAGGATATCGTGGAAGAAGTCTAAGAGGTTTGTTAAACAGGAACGTTTTTTACGAAAGCCGTGTTGAGTATCTTTAAGTATGTTATTTTCCTCTAAGTGATTTACGAGTCTGTCTCGTATGACCGTTTCTAGCATTTTACATACAACTGAGGTTAAGCTAATTGGACGATAGTTACTGGGTAGGGATTTGCTGCCTTTTTTTAATATCGGTGTTACGTTGGCTAGCTTCCACTGATCAGGCATAGTTCCAGACTGCAAGGATTTATTGAATAGTAATGTCAGTGGTTTGGAGAGCTCATCCTTAGCTTCCTTTAGAACTCTAGGCGAGATTGTATCAGGTCCTGGCATTTTATTTACCTTGAGTTTATCTAAACAATTCAATACTTCTCTCTCTGTAACGGTGATATTGCTTAGAACATCTGAATTATCAATCTGAATCGGCGATGGTGTAGGGATATCACTGAGGTCTTCTGTTGTAAAAACTGATGCAAAGAAGGTATTGAGGGCATTACTCATTTGTACTTCGTCTTTGGTGTATTCTCCATTTTCATCGACTAACGGTCCAACAGTTGAAGTAACTACTTTTTTCTTTCTGATATAACTATAGAATTCTTTCGGGTTTGTTTTACTTTGATTCACAATATGTAACTCTAGGGCCTTTTTACTTTGCTTAATTAACTTTTTGGCTTTGCGTCGTAGCTCTACAAATTTCACCCGTTCTTCGTCATTTTGTGAGGATTTTAATCTATCATTAGCAAATTTTTTAGCAAGCAGGCAGTTTGAAATATCTTTATTCCACCATTTGGGCTTATTATTATGGCCTGGACGCCGTATTTTCGATGGTATGCAGTCTTGCACTGCTTTTAGGTAAGTGGTTTCGAATAACTTCCAAGATGTATTTATGTCGTTATTGTTAATTAAAAAGCTCCAGTCAGTTTCTTTAAACATAGCTCTAAGTTTATGGAAGTTTGCTTTCTTGAAATTAGGGACTTTTTCGATGCTACTATTTGGTTCGTTACTAGTAAACTTTAAAGTGAAAGTTATCGTACGATGGTCGCTGTTACTGAATTCATCACCAACATTCAAATTCTCTATCAATTCTTCTTTTGTTGCAAGTACAATGTCAAGAACGTTATTACCACGGGTCGGCGTTCGAACAAATTGATAAAGCGAACTCTCTTGCAAGTTCGTATACAAGTCATGTCCGGAGTGTGAAGTAAGAGTATCGCCCCACTTGGTCACAGGTAAATTAAAGTCGCCAAAAATTACGGTATCTTGTGAGTTACTTACATCTGCAATTTGTTCGTAAATTTCTCGGTCAGTTTGTACTGATTGAGCTGGAGGTCTGTATATTAACGCAAGTATTATTTTTGTACCTTTATTATTCTTTATTAGCACAAAAGATGTGTCGACGTTCACAATTTGAGGTTTTGACACGAGGGTCGGGTTAAGACTTTCTTTGATATAAAATAAAACGCCACCTCCATTTTTATTTATTCGGCTGTTCTCAAACATTACATAACCGGGAAGTGAATACTCTGCTAAAAAGTCTCTATCTTCTGTATTGAGCCAAGATTCTGTTATGCCAATCACATCATAATTTTCTGTAAACACTAG